>CAUYRT010017703.1:0-32905 GCA_963574885.1 Lepilemur ruficaudatus
AAACCAGCCTGAGCAAGAGCGAGACCCCGTCTCTACTTAAAATAGAAAGAAATTAATTGGCCAACTAAAAATATATAGGAAAAATTAGCCGGGCATGGTGGCGCATGCCTGTAGTCCCAGCTACTTGGGAGGCTGAGGCAGGAGGATCGCCTGAGCCTAGGAGTTTGAGGTTGCTGTGAGCTAGGCTGACGCCACGGCACTCACTCTAGCCCAGGCAGCAGAGTGAGACTCTGTCTCAAAAAAAAAAAAAAAATTTACCTGTCTTCCAAGCAAATGCAAGTCTACAATTCTGTATCTAAAACCCTAGGTGCAGAATTTGATTCTGCATTGAAAATGCTTTTTATATTTTATTAACAGTACTTTAGTTGACCAATTATAACTGTATACACTTATAGGATACAATATTATGTTCTGATATATGTAGAAAGATAATGTCGTTGTGCCAGTAATGAACCACCTTACTATTTCTGCAGTCAAGTGTATGAATGACCAAGCTAAATAGCAGAAGGGTAATTTATTAATTTCAGAGAAGCAGTCAAACTGTTCAAATGAACGATGAACGCATAGGTCAATGTAACGAGAATTCGTTGCATTTGCTGTCATGTAAAATTCAAACTTGGTGCAAAATCAAGTCATAATCAGAAGATATTTGATGAATATATCATAAAAACTACTCTCGCATAAACTGGAATTACTCAAAGTCTATTTGTTGAATCCTTCAACAGATTGCATAGGAATTATAACACTGTTCATAAACATGCAAACACATAGAGCTGGCTGAACCAAAAAAGGTTTAGCATCAACTCAGACTCATTTATTAATTCAATAAGCATTGATTGAACTCCTACAATACAGAGAAACTGGGAACACCATAGTGAATATGACATGCCAAAGCTGATAAAGATATAAACCTGATGTCTGATAAAAACAGTTTGATAAATTCCTTCCACAATAGGGGTTGTTTACTTATTTAACAAAGACTTATGTAAAACACACTGTACTAAATACTTAGCAAATATGAACTTGTTTAATTACAACGCCACCACCTACTGAGGTAGGTATTAATGCAATCTACATCTTACAGATGGGGAAACCAAGGCAAAATGTGGTTAAGTCACTAGCTTAACATCATTCAGCCAGCCAACAGCAGAGCTAAGAAATCACGATCTATGGTTCCTGTAAGACTAGAACTGTACATCTTCTCGGTCCCCGTCCCCCTCCCACCCACGCCCCATATTTCATCATCATCATTATCATCTAAATCACAGAGCCCTTGGAATCAGATTTCCTCTGTCCTGGACAGAACTTGGGAACTGCCAACATTTCTCATGAATATGCTTTTACTAGGCTTCTTCTGTTTGACATTTTCTTTATTAAATAAAATATATCAAGGAACTAATCTGAAATAATTTGGCATTTTTTTATACTCTGACCAACACCATGTTGATTTTATATGTTAAGCAGGTACTACTAACTATGTGCAAGTATTTTTTCTCTGACTTTGTTCTAAGTAGTGAAATACTGGGGCAAAATGTACACCTCCCCGAACTTCCTTGCAGCAAGGCACAGAGCTATGACAGCATCCTCATCTATAGATGTAAATGGGCATCACTTCATGGGGCAATAACAATACCCCTGTTATTTTCTTGACAAAAAGGGATAGACTTGGCTGGCACTTGCCTTGTGCCCTTTGCCCTTCTCCTTTTTCCTGCCTGGAATGCACAGCTGATGGCAGTAGCTTTGACAGTCATGCTGAGATCACGGGTAAAAGCCAAGTGGCTGAGGAAAGCAAACCACAGCTATAGATGCAAACTAAATCTATGCCAAAATCTTGGAGCTCCCATTTTACTTTTGGATTTCTTCTTCAGCCCACTTACTATGTGAGAAGAATGAATGCCTATTTAGTTAATTCACTATAGTAGAGTTTACATCTCATGCACCTGAAAGCAATCATAAGTGATAAACAACCTAACTTTCAAAGGGAAATTATTGATGTTATATATTCATTCTCAGTGAACATCTTACTATAACTATTAAGCATTTATAGTAAATATTATCACTGACAAAATTTTATTGAATAAAGCATGAGGTATATACTTTACACAATTACATGCAAAGAAAAAGGATTACTAAGGAGTTGCTTTCTCTATTGTTTCTACTATTCCTCCCTTCTTTTGGTTATTTTCCTACTCTTCACATGTTACTAAATGACTGCTTGAGAAATAAAAAAGTTTCTTTTGAAATTAGGTAGCTTTGCTATTGATTTGAAACAACGATGACCCTAAAAATAAAAATATTATCAATAATAGAAGAGGTAGACATTAGCATTTTGAAATATCCATGGAATAAATGCAATTGTGCAACCCAAATCTCAACTACGATTTGATTTGAATTCAAAGAACTCGAACTGGTTTTTAAGTTCATTCCTTATGAAAAAGAATGTAAGGTTTTCAAAGTATAGCACATTCAAGTCATTTCTCAGTTTTCTGAAATATCACTCAGTACTTTTCAAGCATCTTTGGCTCAAAACCAGCGATTTCCATACATTTAATCTTCATTTGCAAGTGGCTTTCTAGCACCGATCAAGGAAAGCTTGGAAAATCCAGTGGTGCAGATTATTCAGGAAGGATGGGGTGGTATGCAAGTGGTCCCTGGCATATAATTTTACCTTTGAGAAACAGAAAACCTAGAGGGAAAAAAAATACTGATGGGCTAAGGTCTCTGAACTGCCTCAGAAAGAGAAAAACAGTTTAGATTGCTCTGCTGCCGTAACAAGCAGCGGAGTTTATTTTTATTTATTTATTTTTTTGTTTGCAGACTGAAGACTGCAGAAAATAAATATCTGTAGCTGAGGGCATCTGGAGATAATGAACATCCAGAAGTGTGACTACACCCCAAGGTATTTTGGGAATCATCTCACTGACAGAAAAGAAAGGAGATAAAGTAGCAGAGGAAAAAAAAATGTTAGCAGTGGTTGAAAACAAAGGAGAGGCTACAACAGAGAGCAGCTGACCGGGGAAGAGCAGCGTTCCTTCCCTCCCCAGTCGGCAGCCACGTCCTCTCAGGACCTGAAAGAACAAGATTCACTTAAATCCTGCAGTGTGGCCTTTAGCATCTGCAATGCTAATCAAGCGGGGAAACACGCAATTGCACAAAGTTAGCTGCGTCCTTTTCCTCCTCCTCTTCCATCAGCTACGGCCCCTTGCAGGGAGCACAGTGAGACCATCACACTCAGGAATAACTGGCTCATGTTCATTTTAAGAAAATACCTCTAGTGAACGGTAGAGAAAACCTGGTACAAGAAAACTCACGTTTAGTTTCTTTCTTCCCTTTTTATCAATTATAAAAATTTAATTTGGTTATTTTGTTTGCTTATTTTTTATTCTAGAACGCAAAATGTGAGTGAATGTTCCTAAAGTTGAAACTCAGTCATTACTAAAGGGTGAGGTGCATGATGAATCAAGTAGCTATTCAGTCGCCTTTTTTCATCCGCGTATGAATTTGTTGATTGCACAAATGTCTATGTGGTACTCCTGCATGATACCTAAAGCATTAACCCAGGTGCGGTCCATGCAGTCAGATGTTTTGGACACAGACACTGCCCTCAAGATGTGAAGGTCTAGTAAAAGGCAAAAATACATATGTATATTTACAAGGAAATGTAAAAGGAGGGGGCTTAAGTGGTAGAAAATCGGGAAAATAGGATGAGAACATTTTAGCTATGAGACTTTAGCTATGAGACATAGCTATCTAAAGCTATGACTTTAGAATTTAGTTATGGTAACAGAGGCAAGAGAGAGAAGGAGTGAGCTAAGTCATGACAATTGCAAAACGTGTTTTTCCTGTGGAAGAAGGTAAGTGTGTCTGGAAAGCAGCATTTGTCAAAATCCAGAAAGTAAAATAATTATTTTCCATTATTTGTTCAGACCAGCACCACTTTTATGAAGTCTGGATATCAACATCCTTTCATGGACGTGATATTTTTTGATAAATTAACTCATTTTTAATAATTCTTTACATTTTATTTCTAAACTAATACAAAAAAGCCAAAATAAATCAGTATTTAACACAAATAGAAAGCAGACAAAATTAAGTGGAAATAAAAAAACATGATTAAATTCTCCCTAGGTCTTGTTGACTGCCTGAGCGCAGCCATTAATGTTAAAAATGGAGATTAACAAGAGATAAAGAGGTATTAATACCTTCTGGAGCCAAAAAGTATTAAGTAGGTGAGGTGATACTTAAGTTAATTGGCCTGATTTAATCTTTCTACGATGTATACATATATCACAATATCACCTTGTACCCCATAAATACATGCAATCATTATTTGACAATGTTGAAAGTTTTAAAAATACCTACTGGAACCAAACTAAGTTTTTCCTTGACACAATCTAGGAGAAGGAACCAGAATAAAAGAAAATTCTCACCATTGAATGCCATTTAATGTCATGCCCGAGTTCCACAAAAATGCAGCTCATATTTGCCAAAGATATGAGTGGCATGCTTTGGGGAGGGAGGGGAATCAACCTACAGAGGCAGACATGCCTGGGTTCAAATTTCAGCCCCACAATAAAATAACTAAACAATCTTATTGGTAAACTATTAGAGTTTTCTGTAAAAGATCTCTCTCTTCCTCTTTCTCTTACTCTCTGTCTCATATACATGTATGAGAGTATATAAATATTTATAGAAAGACATATATAAGAAAGTGACAGACATCCAAATGTACATCTATATCAATCATTCCATCTATATAGATATATACATATAGACATACAAATATACAGATACATCTATACAAAGGTAAATATATGTACACATAGAGAGAGACAGACACCTAAAAATGTACAGCTATATCTATCTATAACTATCTACACAGAGAAAAAGAGACCACTGTATACTAGGCGTGCCATACAGTACAGCAATCATAAAAATAAAGTTAGAAAAAAGCTTGGAGCCAAATCATGGTACTTCAAACATCACTAAAAGTACGTATTTCTGAGGGGAAAAACAAGGTATATCAGAACACTAATATAGTAACAGAATTATAAGGAAAAAACAATAAAAAAATCTTGTTTGGTGCTAAGAGCAATACAAAATGTCAATTAAATTATAAACATACAAAGACTCAGATTTAAGTGTTGATTAATATGCATAACAATATATAAACCTATATAAATGTGTTTTAATTTCAGAAGGTTTTGGAATAGATCATAGAGTTGTATTATCAAGTATGTGTTAAAAACCTTAAGTAATGCTTTGTCTAATATTCTCCAAGGTGTTTTTATTCCCCAAATAAGACAAGTAACTAGCCGTCACCTGCGTACCTCAACAAGCAATATTTTCTTTTTTGGTGGGGGAGGCTGACCCCCTCAGAGACTTTGATACTTTCTTATGTTTGGTAAAATGACTAAATATTTGAGTATTCTGGCACAAGAGCATAAATGACGGCTCTCACAGTCAAGACTCAATTATCCATATGCAAATAATTTTTGATGTATTCGTTATTCCAGCCTGCCGTTATCCTTCTGCCAAGCAGTATTCTAGGCCAATTTCCTCCACTGCTGATTGGGACATACTTGGGAAATTTACACTCGTTTCAACATGATCCTCAGCAAATCATAATTAAGTGAATCTGCTGAAATAAAGCACAAACTAAATAATGCATTCCAAAGCCAAGTGTCACTTGTGGATGATGTAAGTCTGTGAGCTGCTGTCCACTGGCACAACCGAAAACCACATTTAATCTTCATTTTCTGTGTCGAGTACATATAAACATAAATAGATGAATTAAGCACCTGGTTCTAAAATCTGCTCTTCCTAGTCTAGGTATCACGTAAAAAAGATAAAGTATTCATGTAGTCTGGGGAAATGTCTCTGTCCATGGTATTGATAAAGTTGATCTGCTCTTTTTATCATCTGATTATGGAATTCATGCCATTTCTGGCTTTTATTCACCTTCACCTCTTTCTCATGGGAAATTAAAGCCAAATAAAATGCTTCCTACTGCGATGGCATGAGTTTATGGGACTCATACAATAATTAGTACGTTGGGTCCATCTAGTGATTCTAATCAACAAAAAGTTGACGATGCCCTTAATTGGAGACAGTGCATAGTACCGTAATTACAGACAGCACCTTTCATTTTCTGAGTGTTTGCTGTACGCCAGATAGTTTCCTAAGCATCGGTAAAATGAATTATCTTACAGAACACTTGCAACAACACTGTAAGGTAAGAACTGTAGACATCCTCATTTTACAAATGAGGAAGCAAATTCAGAAACTTTTCCTTTGCCCAAAGACACAGTGAGAAAGTGGCAGAGGTCTGACTTGAGACCTGGGATGCCTGACTCCAATGCCTATGTTCTTAATCACTTTTCTCTTTTACCTCCTCTCCGCTTTCCAGATCCAGGGACACCATGACACTGAACTGTCACAGACCAGTGACATTCAATAAGATCAGCAATAGTTAACTCAGAGGCTCACATCTAACAATGGGATTGAAACTCAGAGCCCTCACAGAGCAGAGAGACAGAAGCTGGCAATTATCTGGTGGCTGGAGGACAACGGGATGAAAGCCAGAGCTGGAAGGTCACAAAATCCTCCATGCAGCTTTCTGTGTTGGCTGTCCCAAGGTTGACGCTTAATTTTGTTGGCTTTTCTAATTTATTTACTCAAAAAAAAAGGTCATTTCAAACTCAATGTCTGTTTAGTAGTGACATACTGATTTTTATCAGAATTTCCAACTGGATTGACGAAAGCTTGAGAAGGTCAATGACAATGAACCAAAGGCTCTGGCCATGCTGGAGTGGAGACTGTGTTTGGCTCTCACTGCTTTTTGCTCTTCTGCTAATCACCCCCACTATTTGTTTCGTTTAAAATTGTGATTCACCAGACAAAATTCCTCATGTTAAGTTGAAGGGCTCAAAGATGCAACACCACTTCCCAGCTAATTTCTGCTAAAAATCAAGCTGTAATAAAATTTCAATTAAATAAAATTCGCTGGGAAAGAAGGGAATTTATTTTATGTAAGAGAAATCTCATGCATTAAATTTAATTTAAAAGAGTGCCACGGTGCTGACAGGTGCTATATATTTAATAAAAGAACCAGAGAGATCAGTTTTCTGCTTGCATGGAGGTTTATTCTAGAGGGCATCTATTGTTTGGGCTACTTTTTCTTTGTTTACTGAAAATTGTGCTTTGAGAAATGGCTATGCTGCCTCTGAGCCCAGGTGGCTTTCGTAGATCTCACCCAATTTTGGCAGCTGAGGCACATCACCCAGCCTTGACCAATCAGCCTTCTCCATTTTATTATTCATACTGATGGTTTCAAAGATGGGTATAGGACCCACAGGAGACAAATAGACTCAATTTTAAGCTTTTTGCTGGAACTTTTGGAGAACAGCTGCATGACAGGATGGTAAAACGTAATCCTGGAGCAGCCCGTCCCCATCTTGTCACCACATGGAAAGGGACTGCCCCAAAAGAATCCAACACACACACAGAGTAACAAGCAGAGAAATTCCTATGATGCTATTTGCGCCCACAGATTCAGCTGAAGTTACGTCCAACCCTGGATCTCTTAAGTTATATAGGAAATAATGGATTTTTGTTTTGTTTTTTTTCTTATTTTCTTCTTGGGCTAGGTTAAGGAGGGAGTCTGTTCACTTGCAAGCAGAAGAATTCTGATTAATAACTCCAAAAATAATTTCAGAGTTTATCCTTTTTAAATATTTCTAAATGAGGAGTTCTATTTTTTCACCATTATAAATATCGGTATCATAGACTTTCCTTACCAAGCTAGGATCTTACACAGGATAAAATCTTATATCTTAATGTTACAGATGTAGGGGGAGGAGGAGATTGGCTCTAATCTTTAGCTCTGAAGCAGCTCTGGAAGTAAAGGATTCTGAAATAGCAGACACCCATCTATTTCTAGTCACTTTCCATTTTCTGTAAAAAAGGGAGTGAAAAAATGTTTATACACATACATATAATTGATAAATGGCTCTTCCGACTGGTAGGGACAGAGATCATTTTGTTAATAGTTCTTGAAAGCCTGTCTTCTAGTCCAGCAAAGCTAGTTTACAATGAACCTGTTTTGTCCTGTGAGCAATGTTACTCCTCCCATACCGCAACTTCCTAAAAGCCGGATGGACCAGTGTTGCATCTAATTTGGCGAAAAAGCAATGGGAAGAATACATAGCACCAGCCAATCACCTGGGGTCACAGAAAAAGATCTATAATTGGTTTTATGTAGTCAAGCAAGCCAACAATTGAAAGCCAAATGATCAACAAGACAAAAAGAAGCAAGAAGTTGTCTGAGATGATCGTTTGGATGTTTGATCATATAAAGGTTACAGAAACATAGACTCGCTAAACCTCCATAGCCTCAGGGACCATCTGGCATTGCCTTCATTCTAGTTTCTCCTACTCCATTTTTCAGCAACAGCAACGATATATCAAAGTCATGACATGCCCCTATTGAAAAAAACCCAACATTTTCCCACTACACTTAGGATAAAATAAAAAATTCTTAGCCGAGTCTATTAGATCACACACCGTCTGACACATGCCTGCTCATCCTCTTCATCTCTCTCGACCGCCCCGTATGGCTCCATCCTCTGACTTTTCTTATTTCCTAACACATCAAATTCCTTCCAGCCTAAGGCCTTTTTTACCTGTTGTTGTTTCCTCAGTCTTCAATTCTCTTTTACCACTTTTCACCTGGGTAATTGCAACTCTTCCCATAAATCTCTGCTTACATTCAATTTACTTAGAAATTTTCCTTGGCATTTCTAAAACAACTTAGACCTCTCTCATGTTTTAACACTATTTTTCTCTTCACAAGATTTCCTATGATATTTAGTTATATATTTAACATATGAATATTCTTTGTTTTCCCACTGGTCTTTAAACTATGAGGTCAGGGGCTATGTTTGTTTTGTAACAAGCTAATAGTATTGATATATAGTAAGTGTTGAAGAAATTTGTTCAAAGAATTAGCAAATAATATGCCCTTAGAGCTAAAGAATCTTTAGATGTTTCTGTATTTTTTGACCCATAGGGGTTAGTTGGTTTGGGCTGCTATAGCAGGATAGCATAGACTATTGTTTATAAGGTGCTTATAAACAAAAGAAATTTGTTTCTCACAGTTCTAAAGTTGGGAAGTTCAAAAATCAAGGCACTGGTAGATTTGGTGTCTGGTGGGTCCCCATTTCCTGGTTCATATATGGCCATCTTCTCAGAATCCTCACATGATAGAGAGGTGGAGGAGCTCTCTGGAGTTTCTTTTATAAGGGCACTAGTCTTATTCATTAGTTTTACCCTCATGATCTAATCACTCCCAAAGGCCCCACCTCCAAATACCATCCCACTGGGGATGAGGTTTCAACATATGAATTTTGGGAGTATACAAACATTCAGTTGGCAGAACACAGTATTTCAATAACTCTTTAGAATTTTTTTATAACTATGATGAGATATGGATGTATATATATGTGTGTGCAAATTGTGGATATTTGAATATACTGTAATTTGTTTTTAAGTCTTTGTTTATGTTAAACATTCAACTGCAAGTTGTAACACATTATGTTATGAAATAAAATATAAAATAAAACATAAAGTATTAGAAAGAACTGTACATTGTAAGCTATGTTATTTGGTGCACTAGTGTTTAATATAGACATATATGTGTCTATAATGCACACATACACATACATGCATATCTATGTATACATGTGTGGTATAGTGGGTGGCAATATAAAATGCATTTGTTATGAATTGCAATAAAAATGCTTGAAAAGCAGTACATTAGATTTGTCTCTCCATGATAGGGACTTACTAGCTTTTAGGTCTTCCTTAGTATCCATTTTTTCCTCCTCTAGTCCACACAGTCTTAAGAAGTCACTGTTTGGTATCATGTCTTTATTTTGTGTCATTTGTTACTAAAGATGGTATGATAAAGTTGGGATTCACAGGAAACTCATTTTGGATTTAAAGTCCAGCCCCTCCATGTCACTAGCTTTTGGGACTTTAAACAAATAAACTTCTTTGAGCCTTAGTTTCTCTATCAAATGAAGATCATTGGAGAATCCTCAAAAGATTTTGCAAAGCTAAATAAAATAAGCTCTCTGAAGACAATAACCGTATCTGTTTTATACACCTGTTTTTTCAGCACTTAAAGCAATGTCTGTCACAAACAAGCACTCAATAAATATTGGTTAGCTAAATGGATATATAACTATAATGCATGCTTAACCCCACAGTGTCTAACATACAACACTTACTCAAAATATGAGGAATGATTGAACATTAATAGCAAGGGGAGTTATTTGAGGTCAAATAATGGACACGGAAAATAAGAGTATTTATCTGAAAGAGAGGCATCACTTATATCACTTATATCTATGCAAAATTTCATAATGGAAGATATATGGTTTTGAGGAATAAACAGGATGCTCACACCAATACTTAAATTCTACATGTAACATTGTTTAAAGAGATATATAAATAACTATAGAGATACAGATATTAAAAATCTCCAAAAGAAATATCTTTCTGGATAAAAACGTGTGCATCTCAACTGTTTGAAAGTACCTTTCAATATCACAAATGCAGAGCAAAATCCATAATTCAAAGCCCAAGTTACCAAATCCACCCAAAGGCTTAAAACTTCTAAGTTTTCTAGTTATTTTCTCCAAGAAATTTTATACATATAAACATGTACACACATATAACTTGTATATACACAAATTATAAATATATGGATACACATATATATATATCTCCTCTCTCCTGCACACACACACATCACAGGCACACTAAATATTTATTTTCCCTTAGGGAGAGGCTTCCCATAGAGAAACTAATTCAGTGCTCAGCAGAAAAGAAAACATGGACATGTAAGCACAGGGAACACGCAGTTCTTAGGTGACGTTGGGGGGACTAAAGAAGGAATTATAAATGAAAGGAGAACAAAATCTTGTGCTTGAAAATTCCAGTAGGAACCTGGCTCCTATTTCCAAATAATCTTATGCTTCTATGGTCTTCAAAAGTTACTATCGTAGAATCTATCAGATCTTGGTAAATTAACTGGACCCTTATTAGACGATGATATATAATGAAAATGAAAGCATATTAGTGGTGAAGAAGGCATTTTCGAAGACCAAACTGTCTGGATTTAAATTCCGGTTCTGACACTCACCATAAGTGAACTCTTAGGCAAAGTATTTAAGCTGGGCTGGTCTCAGGTGTCTCATCTCTAAATGAGACACTACTAATGCCTTATCATAAGGATGAAATGAGAGAACCAGGTAAGTTACAAGCTTAGCAGCTGGGGAGCACTCAATATGCGTTGGCCATTGTTATTACTGTTATATTTATATTTATCATTATGAACCGCTTTCTCCTAATGTGGTTAATCTGAAGTTGGACAGTATTTAGTGTTTTCTAATGAGTAATGATATAAAAGGAAATTAAGCCTCTTGTAACTTAGGCCGTGTCAGCTCAGGTATGCCAAAGGGAGGGGGGAGTGATTATCTAGAGAACAAGTTCAATGTATTACAGCAAACTAACCAGGCTCATTCTAGGGCTCTGCTATCTTTCTCCACAAGTACTACTATTTAAATTATGTGGACACTGGAGAATTCCAATTAATTTCCCATTTATTCTTAATTTTGCCTTTGGGGTCAAAGTTGGGTTTGATTCCCGATTCCACCACTCTCTTGTTATGGGACCATGTGCAACTTCATTAACTTCTCTGAGCTTCAAAGCTCTCAATAGCAAAATCAGAATAGTAGTAAAGTCTCCCTTCATATGTTCCCAAAGCACACCTTGAGACACAGCTCTGACCGCAGTTTATACAGAAAACGTTGGCAGCACCACTAGGGAAGTGGAAGGTAGCACAGGCAGGAGAGGCAGCCGAGGGAGGGCGTGCTGTTAGACCTGCCACTGCAGTGGGCGATAGAAGCCTAATCCCATAGAGGAGAAAGGGCACTAGTGCAACCTCATGCGTAAGAATCATCCTACTCAAGGGATATTTGCATAGCAACTCACAGAAGTCAATGGGTGAGGCTGCTAATCCGGCCACATCTGGCCTGCTGCATGCTCATGTGGGCAGCAAGACTTTCCGGAGTTGGGTGTGGGAGTTAGGATCAGGTAAAGAATCAGGATCAGGCACAGAGACTGCTGGAAAACACCAAAAGATCCAAGATAGGCGTGGAACTGAGAGCTTGTGTCACAGAGGGAGCAACCTAATGAGACTTTAGGGAGGAATAAATGAGATGACATGCAAAACAAGTGCTTAATAAGTAAATGTAGTGCCTAGCATGTGGCAAGCCCTCAAGAAATGTAAGCTTCATTAGGGTGGCAAAAGGAGGAAAAGTGTGGTCTGAATTTAACATGAACCAACATCATTTCTCCTCTGTGCCCAGTGTGAAATCGTTCTTTCTTGGAATCCACATCCAGTGGAAACACTAAGAAACCTAAAGGATGTTCTAAATATTAGTGCTATCAATGACTAGGTGCTCCCGATCTGTAACAAAACCAACATTTAAAATAGCACACACCTATTTTTGATATATCTCCTCCAATTTTGCATTATACCTTCATGTCTAAATCTAATGTTCAGTTTCAGTGTGTTGGAATATCTAAGTTCCAATTCCATTCAATGTAACACTACATGTATTTGCAGAGCATGCAACATTTGCAAAGACGCCTGCTAGGTATTAGGGACAGACATACGAACGTGACAAAATATCTGTGTTCTTAAAGAGTACCTCCAATGACACACGTGTGTTTCCTTAAAATTTTTTGGTACTATGGGCAACGATGCATGCTGCCTCATGCTTTCAGAAAAAGACTTTTTTTTAGAGTCGCCTTTATAAGAGCTTAATGACATGACAATGGCTTTTGACTTTGAAATACAAATTACAACTCTTGAGTAAATTTGGTTTTAGTTAACAAAAAGGGGAGGCAATCAAGCAAAGGCATTTTATATGTAGTGGTACTATAGTAAAGTAGCCCTGAAATACAAAATACTGACTTTTAGTAAATGCCACTAGAATAGTTTAGACCTAACAGTATAGTATTGAATAATGCTTGGTTGCATTTTAAGCAAAGCTTTCCCAAGCACAAAATTAAGCTATTTTGTTACCAAAGCTTATCTTCTCAACATGATTAAAACCCAATGAGAGCTGGACGTGGCTGTGCACTGCCATAGCTACTTGGGAGGCTCAGGTGGGAGGATAGCCTGAACCCAGGAGTTTGAGTCCAGCCAGGACAACATAGAAGGCCCTGTCTCGAAAAACAAAAATCGTTTTAATTTTTAAAAAATGAGCAAAACATTATTTAAGGCGCTTGTGGGTTTGCTTTCATCAGATTGAAAAATAATAAAACTCGATATTTGAATCAAATTCTAAGAAAGTGCACATCTGTAGGTGATGTCGTTCATTGTTTGATTACTCAGAAATGATTCCATATATTCCGGTATACTAAAGGCATTTTTTTAAAAAGCACTTATTTAAAAACCAAATCTACACAAAATTATTGTTTTCAGTGAGTCATTTGAACTGAGGGTTTCAATATCACAAGGGCTAGTCCCCCAATATTCAAAGAACAGAAAGAGTGAGGATAGTAAAAAAAAAAAACATGGTTAATCATATCATTTGTTTCTGGTACAGATGTGAAATCAAAACGGTTTTCCCCCAATTTTCTTAAGAAATTGGAGAACTGAAAACAGGGAGAAACATGTTATGATCTTCTCAGATTCAGATCAGAAATGCTCATATTTGAAACACTTCATTCACTTTTCTTCTAAGATTGCATGAGCTGTACCTGGGCTGAGTGTTCTTGAGGGGAAACTTGAGAGTACTAACACTTTAGAAACAGACTCAACAGATATTATTGCACCTTATCAACAAAACTGCTTGAGAGGTCAAAACTTTTGGCCCCCTTTTAGTCTATAAAATGCCCAACATGTTTGGCTTTCATTTTTACCCCAAATGAGCCACTATTTTTATAGCAGCCATAATTGTGTTTCCTATACTCCTTAGCAAGGCTGCCCCCTCCCCCTCGGGAGCAGCCGGGAGCAAGGAGAATAAATGAAAGCAGAAGTGGCCACAGTGCACGGGGCTCAGGCCAACTTAAAAAGCCAGAGAGACAGAGGCTCCATCATCTTCCATACCAAGATTTCCCCGCAATGGTAAAGTGCTCAGCTGCAACAGATGAAGCCACATGTCTGAACAAACTTTTACGTTTGCAACTAAACCTTTTGATCTCATTCTGTGTCATCCCATCCAAACTTCCTCCAAACTTCTCCCAACCTTCCTCAAAAGCAGTGTTAGCTAGAATTCCCATTGTTCTAGGGAATTACAATTCACTTAATTTGTATGAGGCTTTTTTTTCATGATCATATTGGTGTGAAGGAAGGGGCAGCAGCATCCCATAACAGGCAAGAGGGGAGTGGGGCCGCACAGCTTAAACTTATCCGGACCCTTTCTTCCACTTGGTTGAGCTACTCCGTTATCATGGCAAGATTGCAATTGCACCACAATCTCCTCTTTTTCATCCTGCTTATTTTTCTCTAAGTCGCACACATTCTCTTCAATTCCCTGATTTTTATCTCAATATGTAAAAATCCCTAAGTATATTTAATCTCATAATTACAAAATCTCTCCATTTACTAAATCTCTTACCACGCAATGACTCCACTGAGAACCCTACATGACAGGAACTGTTCTAAGAGCACCCATGTATTCAAACAATTACCTCTCACAAACTCCCGCGGGGTCGTCACTAACATTATTCTTGTTTTATTCAACAGTACACAGAAAGGTGAAGAGGTTAATTCTCAGCTGGTAAGCTTTGGTGTTAGGATGCAAATCCAAGCATTCTAGATGCAAAAGCCACACCTCTAATTATAGTATTTACATTCCATATATTAAATCCCTTCATTTTAATACAAAATAAAATTCTAAACAGCATTGTTTATCAACCAATAGGATGTTTGGGGATCCTGCGGCAGTGAGACCTCTAATACGTTTACATGGCCTGCAAACCAAAAGTGAGCAAAGCAATGCTCACAATGACAGGTGGACGGAGTGGCCGTATCTCCCGGACCAACCACTAATCACTGCCCTTCCAGCCCCTTTTCTCCATGTCGAGAGCCTTTCCCAGGCCACCCTCTCAAAGGTGCATTTCCAACAGCCCCTGACGAATGGGCAGAAGCTCACCTGACCTCACTCCCCCAGATCACCACGGATCCAGGTTAGGCCCATCAGATTCTCTACCCCGGAGATTTTGGAATTGAGTTTAAGAGACTCACCTGGCCTCTAAACCTGAAAACGGATTTATGGGTGGAGTGGGGTGGTCATTTTTTTCCTGTGTAGCTTTTTAAAATTTATTAATAGGCAAATAAAATTCGTATATATTTATGGTGTACATCATGATGTTTTGGCATAGGTATCCACTGTGGAATGGATAAATCGAGGAAGTTAACATACGTATCACCTCTTTTTTGTGGTGAGAAACATTTTTGTAGGAGAACACTTAAACTCTACTCTCTTCACAATTTTCAAGTACATAATATGCTAACTATAGTCACCGTGATGTGTAATAGATCTCGACCTTACTCTCCTTACCTAACCGAAATTTTGTGTCCTTTGACCAACAGCTTCTTAACCCTCCCACCCCCACTGCCCAGCCTCTGGTAACTACCACGCTAGTCTCTGCTTCTGTACGTTTGACGTTTTTTTAGATTCCACATTTGAGTGCATTCACGTGGTATTTGTTTTTCTATGTCTGGCTTATTTTGCTTAACATAACATCCTCCAGGTTCATCCACATTGTTGCAAACGACAGGAATGGCTTCTTCTTTATGGCCGAATAACATTCTATTTTATATACACACACACACACGTTTTCTTCATGCATTCATCCTTGATGGACACTTACACTGATTCCATATCTTGTCTGTTACGAATAACGCTGCCTTTAACATGGGCGTGCACATCCCTCTTCCACATACTGATTTCATACCTTTTGGATATACACCCAAAAGTGGGGTGGCTGGATCATACGGTAGTTCTATTTTTAATGTTTTGAAGAGCTCCCATACTGTTTTTCAAACCAGCTGCACCGATTTAGATTCAGTGTGGCCATTTTCTGCCCTGTGCACGGAGACACAGAAAAGGCCTAGCTACAGAGACAGAAGAATAAGTTACATCTGCAGAAACAAAGGGAAGTGAGATCCTATTCAGCCCTTGGGAAACGAAGAGAACATCAGTTTTTAAATTCCTAACGTCCCATTCCACTTCTTCAAACCTGTGTTAACTAATCCTGAGTTAAAAAATCCTGATCCTCCCAAATTACATACCCACACATATGCACACTCATGTTTTTCTAGTACTTGTGAGCTTCACCAAGTCTCTGTTCCGCAGAACCAAAAATTACTCTCAAAACAAGAATGAAAGTTACAGTAACAGCCATGGCAGCAAAGCTAAGCTTTCGGTGGAATCTACGTATCACAAACCAAACGCTAGCATGCCCATGCTATTAGTCCAGCCAACAAAGGTACATTTTTTAAAAAAAACCAAGCATCTGTAATTTACTTTGTTGCCTAGGCTGGCCAAATATCCTATTGATCTTATTTCATAAAATAAACAAATGCTTACCTTTCGCTTGTGCTGGTCTGGTGGGGTGAAGGTCTTTGGGGTCACTCCAGACTCATAGATTAGGACTCAGAGATAATATGTAGTCTACTAGACCATGTTAAAGTCATAAAATTCATAAGGGCAAGATCCAATAGTCACGTCAGGGTGGCAGTCTGCCCTCGGTCCTTGGTGTGCTCTTGGCCAAAGAATGACCAGACACACCAAAGTGTCAAGTCCAGACTATTATCTTGGAAAAATTGCCAGCAGGGTCGATATGATGGAGTAACCCCAGGCAGGAAGCAGTTTCACACAAACAGCTCTTTACTGTATTATAGAATAAAACCAGTCTGCCGCTGACAGTGGAGAGGAACGGATGGACGGACTCACTCTCTCAAGCGACGGATTGTTTCCTTTTATTAGCTCAGTCCGGGGGCGGGATCTCGGGAGGCGTGGGATATTACCAAATCATCAACAGGTGTCCTCAAAATTCCACCTGCATATACCAGCTCCCTCTCTGAAAGCCCACCTGGGGGGTGAACCACATTGTAGGTTTAAGCTAACGACACAATGATTACCCTTAGCTTACTCTAGGTCACTTTCCAAATCCCATTATGCCTGGGCTGGGGAATTCCCAGATTGGTAAAGCATTCACTTTTTCCCCAGGTGTAGTAGTGGCTGGGGATAGGATTAAGGGTGGGACAGCACCAAAACCAAGTGCCCATCCTTATCCTTCTTCCCAGGTGGAGCAATTGTCGGAGACAGCACCAAAACAGGGCACCCTTACCCCTAGAAGAGCCTAAGATCCTAACTTTCTGACCTAACAGTTAGAAATCTGAAATCAGGGATCCAGGGTAGTCACAAGATTCCTTCAGCTCAGAGCTCTGTGAAATCTTATCTGCATCTGCTTTATAAGGTATGTTACCCGCAGGCCTCCAAGGGACATCTCAGGAGAAATATATGGTTTCTCTAGCTAAAAATGTAAAATTGTGTTAGGAGCCCTATGTCGTTCTTTTAGTCATTAAATGGTTTACACCATCGACTAAATAATCACTTCCATACCAGATAATGTGTTAATAAATTGCAAGGTAACCACTATGGTTTTGTGCATCGGAGTGTGGTTCTCAGAAGCCAGATGGATGAGATACTGGTAATGCTGCCCCCGAGCAGCTGCCTGACCCGCAGCAAGTTGCTTAACTCCTGTTTGCCTCAGTCTCCTGGCTGCAAAATCAGCACCACTATAGCGCCCCTTTTGTATGTTTGCTGTAAAAATTAAATGAGATGATGCTTTTAACATTTCTGGGGAAACTCCTAGCACAGTGAGTGTAAGTCACTCCATAATGTGAGTCACTGTCACCATCTGCCCTGTTAAGAAGTCCCCACCAGTTTTAAATTCAGGTAATAAAAATTGCCCCCTCTTGCTGTTAATGAATTTGTATCCACCTATTTGTATTATGACTTATTTAATAGTTATAATCAAGTCTTTTCTCAAGCTAAACATTGAAAACCAAAGTCGTTCTTTTTTGAGCCCCCTTTTCATACAGATTCTATTTCCTACCCCCTCAAATCCTAGATTCCTAGCAATATGAGCATCACAAAATCAAGAAATCCTTGAGGACTCGTGTGGAAGGAAGTGGGCTTTCTTGTGCCGTGTTGAGAATGCCTCTTGCCATTACGTAAGCTGCTGGACCGCAGCTCATCTTGAAAGCAAATGTTGTCCGATCAGGTGTTAACATACCAGCCTTACGAGGTGAGAGGTCTCACACCTGAAAGCAGGGACCCTGAACCCACACGGCTGTGTTCTCTCCCAGAACAGAGAAAATATGTAATTTTAGAGACTGTAAGCTCCAGATATTGTTGACTGTGTTCACATTTTATGTTACAAAATAGCTCTGTTGCATTTTCATACATGATTCACACACGCCCTGTGGTTAATTCTTCTACAGTTCTAATTGCTATTCTGAAAACCAGGTGTGAGGTCGTATGGCAGTTTCACTATAATAACATTTTGCTGTTTTAATCCCCAACATACTCCCTAATTAATATGAAACGCTTGGTAGCTAAGAGGATATTTTCTGTACCAAATCAGTGATAATCATTTCAAATATCTGTCCCGAAGCATGTTTCCTTTAACTCTTATGAATCAATTGTTTGCTTTCTCTTCCCATATTGTTCCAAAACAAAATTTATTTCTTGGGTTGGGTACAGCTGAATACGCGTTCTCAGTGCTCTACTGTTTATAAGCCACATAAATATTAATACCATCTCCTGGGAACCAGCTCCCACCATTCAGCACTCATCTGCCTACAACTGTTTAATCACAGATGCCTTTTGAAAAGTGGGATATCAGACGGAGGAGCCAATAAACCAAACCAAGAGTAGGTTAGTGCTCTAGTAGAATAATTCAATTTCTGAAAAACAAATAATCGAACAGCCACTAATTTACCACGCCCCTCACTTCTGTTTCCAATTGGACATAAACAGGAAAAACAGCTACATTCCATTTCCATTCAGAAGCACTTAATGTTTACACAGAAAAATAAACAAATGTCACATTTATATCCAGGAACCAGAATAGACAGCGTTATTGTCCTTGCTAAGGTAAATCTTTTTTTCAAAAAATAGCAGGTTTGGTATTTCATCTAATTAAACAGAGCAAGTCCAACATGCTACTTAGAGGATTCACTGACGGTCACAGTTAAGGGTTGGTAACAAGCTTCATGACGAATGGAGCTGGAAGCCGGGAATAAATCTTGCCTGGAAATATTAAAGAGGAATAGAAATGTTATCTCAGACATGAGGAAAATGAAAGTATGTAACAAAGTTGAGCACCATTATTTTTACAGTTGTTGCTGCTAAACCTAACAGGCGAAGGTAGATACTGGATGCTATGGTCTGCATGTTTGTGTCCCTCCAAAACTCGTATGTTGGAACTTAATCACCAACATAATAGCATTAAGAAGTGGAACCTTTAGGAGGTGATTAAGTCATAAGGTCAGATTAGTGACCTTATAAAGAGGTGGCAGGGAGTGAGTGGTTCACCTCTTCTGCCCACTGAGGACACAGCAGGAGGCATCATCTATGAAGCAAAGAGCGACCCTTCAACAGACACCAAACCTGGCTGCGCCGTGACCTTAAACTTCCCAGCCTTCAGAACTGTGAAAAATAAATTTCTATTGTTTATAAATTACCCAGTCAAAGGGATGTTGTTATAGACGCCTGAACAGACTGAGACACTTGGATAACAGCTTTGTTTCTGTGAGTCTCACTTAACAAATTGATCAGTGATGAAATATACGAAGCAACAGTGTAGTGTTTTTTATCAGTATAAACGTAACTAATTCACTTTAATTAGTCATTTGTATTATTTTGCATATAAACTGAAAGTGAAAATGAGGTTGAAGTTTTGTAATTACAGAATGGTGTATATATGAAAATTATCTTCGTTAAAAAGTACACACACACACTTGTAAATGCTTAGGAAATAATCTGGAAGATTCTACATACAAACTGTTAATAGTGGTTCTCGTGTAGGTTAAAATTAAATGGAAGAGATTCAAGAGTTGTTTTCTTCTTTTGTATACTTTTCAAATGTAATCACGTACAATCAAAACAAAATCTAATAAAGACGCATTTCAAGTGCAAGGGGTAAGTATTTTACATGCAGGGCTTTGAGGAGTGTGACATATTTCACGCTCGTCCTCATCATCGGCACAGTCCTCATCATCCTGTTTATTTCTGTTTTTTGTTGCAGCCCTATAGTATTATCATACAGCTAAGCAGATCCAAACGCTAACAATTTTTTAACTTTCTTTGTAAACCCTAGAGAGTCTTCCTTCAAGTGACTCATTAGGAAATGTGAGAGTGAGGTAGCCATATTTGTTTCAAAGTTGAAAAAATTAGGACTCTCTAATGAATGCTTGATGTTTTTCAAAATAAATACAGAAAGGAGACAAGAACTAACGGCCCAGTGATTCCCTTTTTACAGGCACGCCCTGGAGAAGCTCTCAGGCACTCACACAAGCAGATCTACCCAGCCATTGACACGGCATCGTTCCTTATGAGATTGAAAGATTATAAACAATTTTTGTGAACGTCAATTGAGAAACGGATAAATTCATTGCGATACATTCCTACAGTAGCATTACCACTTGGCAATTAAATGAAATAGAGGTCACTTTTTAGCATGAATAAATCTCATGAAAAAGTTGAATGAAAAGAAGTTGCAGAAAGGTACACGTAGAGAAATATTATTTACATTAATTTTTAAAAACAATAATAGTATAATTGGCCCATGGAATGTAAATTTGTGTTAAAATATTAAAATGACACATGTCTGAGACGCACAGTAGCTTCGAAGTAGCAGGACTGCAGCTAGAGGAGCTGCGCAGAGCGGGGGAGGAAGGGGAAGGCAGGCCAAGCAACCGTGTCTGCATCTGATGTCTCTAAAAAGTTCAGTAAAAATTTAAAGTTGGTATCTACTATATCTGGACGATAGACACTATTCTCTGGGTGATATATATTATTCTCTATACTTTTGTCTATTTGGGGGATATTTTATATATAAAATAAATACATATACAAATGATGTTTTATATAATATATAAACATATATAAAATATACATACATCTAAAGGTATTTATATATGCATGTTTGGATTAAAATATATTATAGATGTTTATGTATGTGTATATTTTATACCCATATATAAGCTATATATATTTATAAAAGAGACTTTATATATAGGATATATAAAATGTATAACATGTATTTTGTCTATCACATATGTAGTAAATCAAAACGATAAAAAATGACAGAATATAGTACACATAGACACTCTAATTAGATGAGAAATAGTAAACACGATGTGATGAATAAAATAACATAGTAAATGAAACTATGAGAGCATCTCAATATGATGCTATGCATTTCTTTATTATTGCTTTATTATTTATTATTGCCTGCCCTTGCATAGTAACTAATCATCAGTGCAGTATGAATTAGGATACATTTAATTAATAGAACAATGTATATAATCGGATATGCATAGCTTTAATTATACATATTTACATATATTTTAAAGTTTTTTAAAAGACTATGGTAAAGCCTTGACACCCCAAATCCATAATGCATTCACAAGAAGCTCAGATAGATGAATCAAATGCCAGGAAATGTTTAATTCTGAGCTTGGCACAACAGCAATGTCAATTATAAATAATAACTGACATTTATTTTGTGGGTTCTATGTGCTGCATGCTGTTCTGAGTGCTCTATCTATTTAAGTGCATTCACTTCTTACATAGCTACCTGAGTTAGGTATTATTATTGCCTTCATTTCACAAATGAGGAGGTGCAGCCCAAAGAATGTGGGCAACTTGCCAAGTCTCACAGAGAGAGAGATGCTGAACACTGCATTTGAACCAGGCTCCCTGGCTCCAAAGTCAGTGTTCTTAACTAAACAGCTCATGTGCTAGCAGAAGCTGTATCCTAGTGTTCTCCAGTGGGTTTGATTTTGTCTAAAACACACTTCAGTGTGCTTGTTTTCATTGGTGTTTTCAAACTAGCTTATGGAAGTTTTTAAAATAAAATACAGCAAGTTTTCACAGTACCCCTCCAGCAACTTGGAGGAAGTCTAGGGTTCCATAGAAAAACATTGCAACCCATCGTGAGGACACTTTGGTGTCCGGGAGGTATAAATCCTGAGACTTTCCTGAATCCCACTTGCAAGAATACCAATTAGCATATAACATCCCCCCATGAGACAAAAACAACTGGAGCATTGGAGCAAACCCCCAGTTTGGGCACTGGTTGGCCATATTACAGAAAGAAAAAATTGTGGCATAGTCAGGCTTTGTTTATATGGGATAACAAATAGAGACCAGCAAAGTCCCAACTGATATGCAGACATATGCATCCCAGGCTCAGGGTCCTCAAAATTCAAATTCCAACTACAGCAAAACAGCCAATGGCTGTACATCAAGCCCCTTTGGAGTAGCTTGTTGCCCACTCAATTGTTCCAAGCGTCCTGAGAAAGAAGAGCGCCCAAGGTTATCTCGGGTAGAGCAGACACCCCAAAAAAAGGCAGGCAGCCCACCCTCAGCAAGTGAGCAGAGATCATGGACACCAGGACCCTTGTGATTCAGAATTCACTTGGATTCCTTCAGGTGATCCAGGAGAGCACTGTCCCATCTTGGTTACTGTCCTCCTGGGTAACATAGTCATTTTTCCAATGACTATTGATGGTGACACTTTCAACTCTTCTCTCAACCCCTGTTCCTCACTTTCTTGCCACGTGCTTCAAATTTTCAACTCCACTTTTATTCAATGGCCCTCTGGGTAATGCCGAAACTTATGAGAGAAACAACCTAAGGGAACCAGTCACTCATGCCCCGGAACAGAGCAGCCTTCTCAGCCAGAGGCCCTCTCTAAAGCTGCTGGCCTTCTGTCCCGTCTTGGCCACTTCCTGGGTTTATATGAACTTAGGAAGTTATTTAACCTCTTTGTGCCTCAGTTTCTCTGAATGTAACGGGAGTTTTCAGAGCATATTCTATTCAACGAAATGGCAGGGGAAGAGGCATTTAGAAGATGTCCAGGTGGAATGCACCTTTGCTAGTCTATGCCTGTGCCCAGGTTGCCCAGGTTTGTCCCAGTTTATACTGATTGTCCCAGCATGTCAAATCAGGCCCCTTTCACAGACTTCTCTTGTGACACCAGCAATAGCACTGGTGTGGGACCACCTCCTCAAATGACAGCATTTACTAGAGGAGACAAAATTGCACTTACTCAATAGGATAAGGTATTTGAAGATCTTTTATTTTTTCAATCCCTTACATTTTTGTTAACACAAATAGGTTGCTTCTGTTTCTTTTGGCCGAACTTGAAAACCATAGACCACGACTGGGTTCGCTTGCCTTTCTGAAAAATAAGCTCAGGTTCTTCCTAAGGCAGAGCTAAAATCCAGATGACCTTTCTCCTAGCCCTGGGCTTCTACAGGCTGAGCATGTAAAAAATCAAAAGCAGAAGAGAAAATCTAACTCGACAGTTTCTCCATGCAGAATGCTGACAGCTACTCCGAGCTGTTTTTCAACTGTTGAGGGCTCCTGGATTCCAAATGGGCAGATCTGTGCAAGGAAGTCCCATTGGACACTTGGCTTGCCACAGTCCTTTGGGTGGAAGGAAGGTTCCAGAGAACGATCAGCAAATTCAGAGCCTTTATGCCAAGATTCAAGAAACCAGGGTGAAAAGAACCATCTGTACCTCTTTATTGAACTGGGGGAAAGTGGCAGAAGGAGGAATGGCAGCTACATCTGTTGTCTGGAATTTATTAAGCTGGTGCCCAGATATATAGAGCCTTGGAGTTTATTTTTTTCTTATGACTGACACACGCTATAATGATATCCTACATTTAATAGAACACAATAGCAGTGTTCATGTACACCAGGAATAAATTTCATGTACCAGACAAACTTCTGGTGGGGTTAGGGGGGTAGGAGAGACTAATCCCAGGGGCAAGTATTCAGCAGCTAGAAAAGCTCCTAAAATAATTGAAACAAGATATTTTTATGTATCTCAAAAGAAGTATTGAAAACACTATGCATTATTTATTTTTTAAATGGTGTATTTTTTATTGTGTCAGCTAAAAACATTTTCTTTGTATTGCTGATAAAACAACATGCACCACAACAAAAAGCAATCCTTCCCAGAATCAAAGACACAAGGAATAGAGAGAGTCCGATTATCGTGTATAGCTTTCAAATTTGTATCCAAAGATTGGATTTTGGAAATTGGAAAAACTAACTCTCAACCATTTGTTTTGTGACTTTGAGATTCAAGCCCTTTTCTGTGTTAATTGTTTAGGCCTTGAAAAAGTCAAACGAATAACATCCTTAAGGGGGAAATTAAAAGGAATGATAAAATCTTACTATGAAAGTCAGGATGCTGAAAGGAAAGACTATTGCTGCAGTGTTTGGGATACTATTTGAGTTCTGGAGAAAAGGCTCAAAATAGCAACGGATTCAATGCTGAGAGAGAGGGAGATGGGAGAGAGATGGGGTGGCGGGGGGAAAGAGAGAGGAGGGGTGGGAAGGGAGAGGGAGAGATGGATTTTGAGGATTATGGAGGCTGAGAGGTCCCATGATCCACCCTCTGTGAGCTGGAGACCCACAAAAGTGGGTGGTTATAATTCAGTCTGAGTCCAAAGGCCTGAGAACCAGGGGAGCCAATGGTGTAATTTCTAGTCCGAGCTCCAAGCACAGGAGAAGATGAGAAGAAATGTCCCAGCTCAAACAGTGAGGCAGAAACATGGGGTGAATTACTCCTTCTCCCTTCTCCTCCACCTCGTGTTCTATTCGGGCCCTCAAGGAATGGAGTAATGACCACGCACATGGGGGGGGGCATCTGCTTTACAAAATCTACCAGTGCAAATAAATACTAATCTCTCCAGAAATACCCTCACAGTCACACCCAGAAATCATGTTTAATCTGGGCACCACCTGATCCAGTCAAGTTGATATGCAAAATTAACCATCACAACTTGAAATAAAAATAGCAGAATAATAGCAAAAGTTGTACAAGTAACGGCAAACATTGAGAAGGTGCTGTGTGAATAACAGTTAGGGAACCAACACAGACTCACAGAGCTGCATTCACTTAAATTTTAAAAGAAGTAACGTAAACTTACCTGTCACAGATTAGTTTTTTTTTTCTTTTAAAGTTACATAAACTTTCTTTAAGTGAAGGGCCATCATCTAAAGTTATAAATCTGCCACAACTCCTCTCTAGACTAAAGGTCTTTCAAGAATTCAAGTATCATATTTACACTGTCCATGTTTTCTCTGCCAGCTTGAGTCTCTAGACTATAAGGTGATCTCACGTCCCTACCTGCGTCTCCCCATATTGTTGGGAACAGTATACTGTGACCAGGAGAAATCAGTGAAAAGGTTTTGACCAGCTACATAAGTCCTGTTATGTTAGGTCTTAAGGACAATTCCTACATGGAAATATAATAAGAAAATAAAAATGAAAGACCAGTTTCTTAATTTTTTTTTTTTTGTGAACCACATTGTAGATTATATTTCATTCGAGATATGGCTAAATATCGAGCTAAATTTAATTTAGTGAGTCTGATTATTCAGATAACAGCCTTTCCAAGGTGTTTTGCTTTATTTGTCCTACCCTGTCTGGTCAAAGTACATTTCTTAAAATCAAGCTCACATGAAGAGTTCCCGTGAAAGGAACACTGAACCAAAACAAATAGCGTTCTTTAATCTCTTCATTAACGTGAACAAAAATAGACTACGCTACTTCAACACAAAAGTTAAACACTTTTTTTTTTTTTTTGAGACAGGGTCTTACTCTGTCACCTAGGCTGGGGTGCCGTGGTGTCATCATAGCTCACTGCAACCTCAAACTCCTGGGCTCAAGCGATCCTCCTGCCTCAGCCTCCCACGTAGCTGGGACTCCAGGCATGCAGAACCATGCCCCATTAATCTTTCTACTTTTTGTAGAGACAGGGTCTTGCTCTTGCTCAAGCTGCTTTCAAACTCCTAGCCTTAAGCAATCCTCCTACCTCAGCCTCCCAGAGTGCTGGGATTACAGGCATGAGCCACCTCACCTGGCCACTCCTGTTCTTTAACATGGCTTTTAATCTCACTTTTAAAAAAAATGAAATTCAAGTGCTAATTTTAGTAATTCACTTTACTAGAAATCAAAATGGTAAGAAGACTCTGAAAGACATTATAGAAACCATACACACATACATTTAAGTCACCCCAAAATTAACAGAAGCGACTAGACACATGAAAAGGAGATGCAGCATTAATTTACTAGGGCTGCTGTAACAAATGCCATACAGACTGGGTGGCTTAAGTAACGGGCATTTATTTTCTCACACTTCTTGGGGCTAGAAGTTCAAGACCAAGATGTCAGTGGGCTTCACTTTTTCTGAGGTCTCTCTCCTCGGCTTGCGGATGGCGGCCTTTTCACTGTGGCCTGACGTGGTCTTTCCCCTGTGCCCCAACATATCTGATGTCTCTTTGTCTAAATTTCCTCTTCTGATAAGGACACCAGTCAGATTGGAATAGGGCCCAACCTAAGGGCTTTATTTCAACTTAATGATCTCTTTAAAGGCCCTACCTCAAATATAGTCACATATAGTCATATTTTGAGGTACCCAGGAGTCAGGGTTTCAACATACTGGGGAACACAAATCAGCCTGTAATATACAGACATGATAGAAGCACTAACTGTGTCTTGTTGGACGCATGTTTTTCAGCATGAGAATGGGATTTTGTTTGGAGTCTACTCGTTTCCACTTCTGGTCTACCTGAATTGAGGAAAGTTCCAGCCTGGCTTCAGCACCCCACATTCTCCAGCTCACAGCATCAGGTTCAAGAACTAATCTAATCGGAGCAGATCTCAGGAACAAGCGGAAAGGGGCCTCTGCCTCTGGCTGAATTTTATGAGGTTGTGCTGCAGCCGGTTTGCCATCAGTGGGGGAGAGCCTCGAAGTGGGGCAAAGAGGTGTGGTGCACCACATGGATCCTCACCATACACCAGCCCCACTGAAGGAAGCAGCGAGAGTTGGAGAGAAAGAAAGTTCTATTGATGTCACGTGTATCCTGAATCCAGCCACATGCCTGAAACCATCGCGGCCCTCGGACTTTTCAGCTGTTTTTCTATGATGAATTTCAGTTGGTTTCTCTCTCTTCGAGCTCAAAAAGTCCTAACACATCTAATAGACACCCCACATTATGGAGATACTAATTCCTCAGTTTTTATACTGACATTTCCTTTCTTAGAAATAAGAAGGAAAAAATAACGATATGTCTATGTCATAGAATAAGTTTAGGCATAAGAAGCGGTGCTAAAATTTCATTGTAAAAATCACCTTGACCTCTTTGAAGCCATGGGAGCACAAGACTCCCACCTGTCTAGTATGTAGCAAGCATTCCATTCACCAAAATTTAAGACATCCATGCCTCATGATCTTACAACATTCTGAGGACCATTTTGCTTTACTCAAACGGTCCTCACCAGTCCTCTCAAATGGTCAGCACTTCAGTAATTCCCCCTAAAGAGTACATGGTAAGTTACAATTTTCTAGATAGCATAGCATCGTGTTATTCTCACGTCCAAGGTCAGCATTTTGGCAAGGGGCTTCAAACACATTGAAGCCACCATCCCAGAAACCTCAGAATCACGGGCGTCTTCCTTAAAAACAGATATGCAAATTGTGCATGCATTCCTAGGCTATTGCTTTGGAAACTTAATGAAGATAAATGTCATTGACATCTCAGTGTTGCACTCAACAGGCAGGACAAGGCATTCTTGCACAAGCCGGGCCCCAAATGGACATTACGTAGGGTGTTTGTTCATGACGTATCTCAACCTAGTCAGAATACTGTGTTGGCATTGCCAGCATCTCTAAGAGAAGGAAACCCCAAGGCAGTTGGCTTCTACGCCCTTAAAAAATAAAATAAAAATGAAGTCCTAGAGTCTCTGCATAATGTATGTGTGTTAGAGAGAAAACACACCCATTAAACTGCAGCCTTTCAGAGCATGATGTCACAAGTCAGATCCTATTAAAGGAAGCAGGTGATGAATGTTTGCTCCAGGCAGCTGGAAGGAGTCAAAAAGAAAATACATTGTAAATCTTTCCACACTGCGTGCCTAAATTGTAAAAGATGACTTTCACCATCACCCAGACTTCTTCCAATGAACAACTTCTTCCCAACAAAGAAATCCCAAGCAGTCGGTAAATATAAAATATGGATAGTCTGATTAGCTGAGGGAGACTTGTGCATCTGATAGAGTTTATTCCCCCAGTTGAAACCTAACTGGGTTTTGAAGAAGGTGACATCGGGGAGTGACCAAGAAGGACTCAGAGTGTGCATCAGGCAAAGCGGAGAGTTTAACTTGATGCACATCAACAACCACACCAGACACTCCATTTCCTCTGAGTGGGGAAGTCCCGGTGCTATTTCTCCCCAGCTGTTGTGCGATTACAACAGCCCTCCACTTCACCCGGCCTCCCCCTTGGACCTAACAGCTTGCTTTCATTAGCAGCAAATGTCGTTAATGGCATTTTATTTTAGTAGCGCCTCGAACAGGTTAAAATTAAGAATGGTCTTGGGCCCGCCCTGTGCACGATTTCACCAGCATGCACAGACACAAAGCTCACTTCCTGTGCCACCGGTGCGTACCAGAGAAAGACAGTGGCCAGGAGGGGAGAAGGGCCTCCAGGAATTCAATATACGAAGGAGGAAAACCCTCTTTGGAATAGGACCAAGTACCAAAAAAAATCAAAGCTACTGTGTAATTTCAAAATATTGCTAAATGTCCGTCATACATTATCCACACAAACGTTTTTATACATCTAGGCAGACGGCCACCGCGTATGTCTTTACGTCCACACCTGCCTACAGCGATCTATGCCACAAAGCGGCTGATGCGAACGTGGAGCGAAGGGCACACAAAGGCGTAAGGAGGAACAGAAAGGAGCAAGGAGGAAAGGAAACACACGGAGAATGGAACTGCTGAGAAAAGAACGTGAATGGGAAATGGGCAGGTTGTCAGCAGGCTTCATTAAGTGCTGTTTGGCATGTCTTCAACTCAGAAACCCACGCTCTGTTGACCTGAAATTAATGAATGAAATTAATGCCATATTGAATTGCAGATACTGAATATTGGACAGAAATTTAGTTTGAATTTAGCATAGGAAATTAATGTTCCAATTTATCATTCTAGATAACAGAATTAGCCTCCCCCATACATAAATTGATTGACCTTAACATACTTTGGGAGGAGGAATTCTGTATTATAGATTTTCATATAACATTGATTACAGCAACTTTCTAGATACCAGCCTTCAGATTTTAGAATGGCTGTTAGAAGATTCTAAAGAGCTAGTTTTTGTTTTTGCAAAATTCCCAAAGTTTATCCCAGCAAGACCAGAAGTATTAAAAAATAATAATAATATTAAACATTGACAAACTAAAAAGATTTACTGTGTAATATTTGATAAAAGAGTAGCGTACGTGGGGGAGATGTCAGGAAACAAAGTAGCAATGATAAAGTATTCAAACCTCAAAATTTACAAATCATCCACATACTCAGGGTGCGAAGGAACCACCTCACCCAGAAATGACCAACGTTCTTCAAATTCCACATCAAATCTATCTGATTCCTAGTCAGTATCTGTGTTAAGAAGGATTCTGAAGCTGTCTAGACTCAGGAAGAAAGAGCACAGTGAAGAATGCAGGGGAGACGACACCCCTACTTCATCTCCAGTTACAAACATACTTCTGTTACGGAAACTGAAGCTCTTATCTTCAGGGAGGTTAAATAATTGGCACAATTCTAGAAATTGCATTATTAGAAACTCCATTATAATAGTTTCTTAATATTCTTACTGTCATCAGTATGATATATGTTGCCAAGCCCAGTTGCCTCTTACATTGATGTTCTGGTAAATTTAATATGTAATTGGATGAATGAACTGACTACTTAAAACTGCGGACTATGAACAATTATGAAGTTTTATGAAATTTGTGAAAATTTCATAATTTTTGAAAATTTGACCTAACTACACTGTCCAAGACATAATCTCACTGGGCAAAATGGTTAACAAGAATGTTTCCAAATTATCAGCCTGACACAGAAAATCCCAAACCACAAATGAACCCAATACATAATTTTACTTTGTAGTTTTCTAAATTGCAACATGGGGTGTTAGAAAGAGAAAATGTATCATGTATCTTCATATACAAATGTCAAACCATTGGCTAATTGTGAGTTTGTAATTAACCAAAACTTCCTAATTTTCTTTTTTTAGAAAAATAACACATACACAGAAAAAATACCCAAAGAGAAGCCAAAAATGTTATACGAAGTACTTTTCCGTGTATACTTGTTAATAAAGGGGTTTGTTTTAACTTAATTAAGCTTTTTCTTCTATGCCTAGTCCTTATTATCTTTTTGGTTTGGATCCATTAGTTCATAATCTGGGGTACTTTTTTTAATGTGATTTCTTTGGAAGTTGCTATAGTTTGAATGTCCCCTCCAAAACTCATGTAGAAATTTAAGGTGGGACCTTTAAGAGGGGATCAGGTCATGAAGCTTTAATGCTGTTATCTCAGGAGTAGGCTCCGTAAAAGAAAGACCAGTTTGGCCCTCCTCTCTTCTGCTCTCATGTGCCCTCTTTGCTCTCTGCTTTCTGCCATGAGGTGATGTGGCACCAAGGTCCTCATCAGTTGCCAGGCCCCTCGAACTTGGACTTCCCAGCCTCCAGAAAAGAGAGGAATAGATTTCTTTTCTTTATAGATCACTCAGTCTTTGGTATTCTATTATGACAAAAGCTAAACGAACTAAGACAGAAGCCCTCGTTAAACTTGGTCATTTGAAAATTTGAGGAGAGTAAAACACCAAGATGACCAGCTAGACTCATCTCTTGTCAGATGGTCCCAGCTGGAAAGTGGAATGTTGGACTGAGGACAGTGGAGAGCCGTTGCGGCTCAGGTGTGGATCACAGGAAGAGACAACAGAGATGTCTGGGGAACCCACGAAGGAAAACCATGAAGCTCAGAAAGAAGATAGAAGACAGTGGCACAGACCAAACCCCCAGAGGCTCGGAGCCGAGTGAAAGAGAGGGGGCTTTCCCTTCTCCCACGTAGGTACCTTGGCTGAGCAGCGGGACCCAAAACGTATTGGAGGCATTTCCACCCTCCACAAGCCCAGGCATGACAGCTAAATAGGAACAGCCCAGTGAACCAGCAAACCCCAGAAGTTCAGGTGTTCAAAGGGGACACCCTGCTGCAGAGTGCCACAGAGACCGGAGTGCTGGCTTTCTTACACCTAGACGCTTCCTCCTCTGCACCCCCTCCAATCACGGCATCAGAGAAAGTTATTTTAGCTTGGGCCTGCTGGTAGCTGTAGCCCTTCCCCTCCATTGCAATGGTGAGAGTCCTCTGAAGTAAGCAACTCACAAATGGCAGCTTTTCCACGGTGGCTGCACATTCCTGGCTGAGCCTGCCACTGAGAGTAGGGCAGCCACAATTTGCTAGCTTCCTGCCCACCGAGTTTTCACGGGATTGTGCACTGGCTGCTTAGACAGGGGGGCCAGATCTGGTGCCCCTGGACGTGAGAGAGGTGCAGGGAAACACAAGGCAGAGGTCTTAGTCCTGGACTCAGGTGGTGAGGAAGCCCTAGCAGACATATCCAGCAGGAGAGTGTGGAAAGGTGCTGAAGCATGGGGCTCTGAGAGCCCAACAATCCCCCATCCCCCTGGAGGACCACCATATTGGACAGGGATGTGGCACTCAGAGGGAATTAACCTAGTCCTTGGTCCCCATGACAACCAGATGCCTTGGGGCACCAGATGAACAGGAGCAGCAGCCCCTCCCCCCAACGCATTACAACAGGGAGTGCAGCCTGAGCCGAGGAACTCCTAGGCGGCTGCTTCTGCCTGCTTCTCCCTGGCAGAACCATGCCTCTGGCTGAGGTCTCTATGGACAGAGAGGCCTACTTCTCTCCCCTTGAGGTCTTGTGGTGGAACAGGGGTGCACAACTGGGGATCCCCCTATCCGCCAGCATTCCTCAGAGATACACGCTACAGGGGCAGACACACCGAGGAAGGGGGAGTTTGAGAGCCAGTCTCAGCAGCAAGGGAACGCACACGGACAGATTTGATGGGAGAGGGCTGTGGGAGTGAATGGGGAGGGCACTCACCCCACCCTGCAAGGGCAGAAAGAGCCTGGGGAACAGGAAGTTAGCACTCAAGGGATTAGGCCCCTCCCTCACGAAAAGCCTTCCCAGTGGAGAGATTGTCCTGAAGTTCATACCAATGGCTCCCCCTAGCGGCCAGATAAGCAACCTCTGAGCCCCTCCAAGGTTCTCACAATTATTTCATAACATCCAGAAGGAAGGAACCCTCCCCAACTCGTTCTATGAAGCCAGTATCACCTGACACCAGAGCCAAGAAAGGACACAACAGGAAACCACAGAGCAATATCACTAATGAACATAGATGCAAAAATTCTCAATAAAATCCTAGCAAACCGAATTCAGCTGCACATTAAAAAAAATAATCCACCATGATCAAGTGGGCTTCATTCCAGAGATGCAAGGATGGCTCAACGAATGCAAATCTGTAAATGTGATTCACCACATAAATAGAAACACAAACAAAGACCATATGATCCTCTCAACAGATGCAGAAAAAGCATTCAACAAAATTCAGCACCTTTTTATGATA
>CAUYRT010017704.1:0-27488 GCA_963574885.1 Lepilemur ruficaudatus
TGGAGCTGAAACCCGTTCTACTAAGTGAAGTATCCCAAGAATGGATGGACAGGCACCACATGTACTCACCAGCCAATTGGTATTAGCTGATCAATACCTAAGTGGACACACAGGAACAACATTTATCGGGTGTCGGGCAGACGGGAGGGGGGAGGAAGGGATAGGTATATACATACATAATGAGTGCGATGTGCACCGTCTGGGGGATGGTCAGGCTTGAGGCTCTGACTGGAGGGGGGAGGGGGGCAAGGGCAATATACGTAACCTTAACATTTGCACCCCCATAATATGCTGCAACAAAAAAAAATTGTGCTTTTTAAAATATTAGAGTGAGAGCTGAGTCTATCTGGCTATAGTTGAGCTCAGTCTGGACTTTATTACAGCTTTTGTTTTATTTGGTTCACCCCTGGCTCCAAATACTTTGATGATGGGATCAAAACTTTCTCTCTAGCAGGTCCTTGGATATGAACATATGTGAGATTCTAGAAAACTGCCTGTGATTCAAGGCTGAGCCACCACCTTTTGGGACTTATCAAGTGTTACAGTTTGGATACCTGCCCTTTGGGTCATTGGAGAGCTCTCCTGGCTCTCCAGTCCTCTTTCCTTTCTTTCTGAACACTGTGAGATCTATTTTAGCCCCAATGCTCTGCTCTTGGGTATTCTAAAGGAGACATTTTTACCCGCTGTGAAGTCCAGAATGCCTTGAAGAAGGTTCTCTTACTCCTCCTGCCCTTCCTCCAGGCTTTGGTAGGTAAAAATGATAGTGCTTTGGGCATCTCTGCTTCCCTGCCCGTCAAAATTTATCTGGATTTATCTCAGTTCTTCTATCCTAACTATAATAGTTCTCCTTCCCCATTTTATAAAACAGCTGCCTTGTGCTTTGTGGAGACCCCACATGCACGAGGAGGAACGCTCTCTCTTCTCCTTCTCTGACTCCTTGGAATTCTAATCCATCATGACAGGCTACAAATGGCCACTACAAGTTTTGTAGAAGTTTGGCTGTTTTCTCCTTACCTTGTACATTGCCCTTCTTCTTCCTGTAGTTCTGTCAGGGATAATGTCAGTGGTAAATCTCTTCTGTCCTCTAAAATGATCCTCACTTTATGGGATTTGGTTCCTTTGGATTTCTCTGTTTTTTAGCTCACCGAACAGTTTATTGAAAACCAGTTTTATAGTTTGTCTAATTTGTTTTGCTTATTTGGGTGAGAATGGCATTTTCTGGTGACTTTCTACTTCTGCATTAAAAGTAAAATGCAATCAATTATGCCTCAGTAAATATCTGCATTCATAAAGTGTTTTTGTAAAAAAATATTTACAATAGTTTCCTTAATATAAATTCTAGAAGGTGGATATTGAGTCAAAATATCTAAAGATTTTTTGTGTTCTAAATAAAATATGGTCCTATTACTTTTCAAAAAAGAGAAGTTATACCTATTTTCGATGAACGAGAATAACCTCACAAGCTTTCAGTGTTATAATTAATTTTACTTTGCTACTTTCTTAGAAAAATATTATGGATTATACATCTTTAACTTCAAGATGTGTAATCCACAATAATATGTATAGGATAAAAATGTTACATTCATTTTTTAGCAGGATTGACTTTACACAGAGAACTCATCAAACATCAGAATTGTTATCAAGCAAATAATGGCTACCATTTATTGAGTGCTTATTATAAGAAAAAGTGATGTTTTAATTCACATAGTTACCTGTGAAGAAGGTATCACTTTATTCCTCTGGAAGGAGGATTTATACCTTACAGAGGAGGAAACAAAGCCTCAGAGATGGTGGGACAGGATTAAATCCACGATGATCCGAGCCCAAAACCTCAGTCAGTCACATGACTTGGATGTGATTTTTAGATCGTATCTGAATCAGCCAATATTGCTGTTTGTATCAGTCAGCTACACTAATGCCACATAACAAACAACCCCTAAATTCAGACTTAAAACAATAGCCACCTATTCTCATTGAGCTGCAGTTCAGCTGTGGCAGTTCAGCTTCAAAATTCCTCAAAATTCCCCTTTTAATTACCTATTGAATAAAAATATATTGTATACCTCTTATTTTCCATGCACTCTTCTGGGCTCTGAGGAAACAACAGTGAATACACTGGACATACATTCTGCCCTTGTGGAGCTTACATTCTTGAGGAAAGAGACAGACATTAAACAAATACATAGAATCTACAATATGTAAGATGCTGATAATTTCCAGTGAGATAAATAAGGCAGGGGAAGAGGACAGGATGAGTTGTCAGGTGGAGACGGAGGTTGCTCTTGCAATGTGTGTTCTCCTATCACCCCTTCCCAGCATGCTGCCAAACCCACCCTAGCACCTCTGTTCATTTTTCCATTGCAGAGCTGTTCCACCACTTCTTTGTTTCACCGTTTACTTGTAAACTGTGTCCTGGGGGGCCCCACATTTATAACCAAAGCTGCCTATCAAAGTTTTTGCTAAAGAAAATATATTAATATTTAATCTAGGAAGAAATAATGTCTCTTCCCTAGGGACAGGAGCAGCTGTAGTCAGTAGTAGTTTTAAATAGCATTTCCTCCCCTCTGTTACTCATGATTGCATGAGTAGATAAAGAAGAGATAAATCTCTTCTTTATTTAAAAGTTGGGGGTTAGAGGCGAAAATGTGGAAGGAACTTACTAAGAAAAGGAAACATTTTGGGAGCACCTACTATGTATTAGACCTGGGGCAAGCTGATGTCTTGCCAGTAATCCTCGAATTACACATTATTATTCCCATTCTTCTAATGCAAAAACTAAGCCTTGTGCAGGCAAAAGAATCCATTCCCAGGCACATAACAAGCAATTGCAGATGTAAGATTGGATTCCTGAGTGTAGCCTCGTACCCTGCCCCCAACCACCCTGCTGCTCATTTGGACTGGATGTGAGAGAGGCTTGTTTTCTAACCTTTGTGGCTGGATCGGAGGTGCTGGCTTTGTGATCCTGGGTCCTCTCCGACTTCATTGTTAGTCTGTGTGGTGTGGACTGTCTGCTGCCTCCAGTAATGGGAGGAGGCAGTCAGATCTGGGGGGAAATGAAAGAGTTCCCAGGGCACCAGGCAAATGAATGAATTCCACTGATCTTGTTTGGTTCCTTATGGGATCATCCATCATGATTTAACAACATGAAACCCAGGGTAGCTACAGGCATGCTTCCTGCCTGGAGCCACAGAGACAGTATAATTCATGGCTGAAAAACTGATTTGTTTTTCTGTTATTATTACCTGTATCATGCCCATTATATTATATTATGTGCTGCATTATCATATAATTTAGTCCTCCGTCTGCTCCACTGACATTTGCTTTTGAGAAGCGTTGGTTTGCTTCACCCTTTTGTGATGCACTAAGGCAAACCAATTCCCTGGCTGTAATGTAAGCAGATATTTGTTGAGGGCCCACTGTGTGCACAACAAACGGGATACAGAAAAGCTTGGATTTTGCTCCTGTCCTCAGGAAACTTATCCTCCTATTGTTTTACTTGTTTAAGTTATTTCCAGATATTTCTAAATGCAATATTCGAAACACACAAAAGACTGTATATGATATATGTTAGTTATAAAGCATATTAACAAAATGAAGGCCCAGGAAATCATTGTCTAAATTATTGATTAAAATTACTAATTCTACGGGACCTATCTGGGTGTGAATTACCTCTCCCATTTCTCATCCCTTCCCTATGCAGGAATCTATTATACCATCCTGTTTTGTGTTTGTCATTCCCTTTCTTTGCTTTATTAACTTCATTACAGATGTGTTTATATATGTATATATATTTGTTTTGTTTGCCTTTGAGGTTTATAAAAACGATATCGTACCATAAATAATATTTTGGGACTTGCTTTTTTCATTCCTTGTAGTTTCTAAGATTTAGCCTATGTTTTCTCTGTGGTTCCATTCTCTCCTTTCTTTGAAGTTTTTGTTTGTTGTTTTTTTTGTTTTCTTATTCTGTTTTCCCCCCTACTGGTATGACATTTTAAAATTATAATAATTTAAACTTAATAATTCAAAAATTCCAAAAATTTCAAAAGAACTGGCTTCAGGTGGGAATCTCAGATTTGTATTCCCAGCCTTGCTGCAGTCAATGATAGGTTGTTGTTTTAATCATAATCACTTGGTAGCTTTTTATGCCATACACTGTCCTGGGTATTCTACAGACATTGTTTGTGACCTGCATGGTAACTTTGTTACCCACTTCACCGATACGGAGATAAAGGCTCAGAGAGACCTTGCACACAGTCTCTTCCACACAGCTCGCCTGCACTTCCACCCAAACTCTGCTCATCAAAATCCCTGCCTGCCTTCAACTCTGCCTCAAGCGCTGCTTCCTCAGGGACACGAACCAGGAGCCACAGAGCCAAGCTTAGGCTTTTGCTTCCCTGTGTTCTGCAACACGCAATTTATACCGGCTATTGAAGTACTCATTGAGTTTGCAGAGTTTGAGGTCCCTGAAGTTCATTTATAGGCATTTGTGCAGATTTTCCTAAAAACTGTAATCTGGCAGCCAGGACAACTGCCTCAGTTACTTCTGCATCATCCTTCTCCATCCCTCCTAGGCAGCCCCCAGTCCCTCACCCTCCTTATGCACGTACAAAATGCGAGACTAAAAGGAACCATTCAGAAATGTTGGACACATTTAAATTTGGGTGGGGAGACAAGGAACAAATGGAGAATGGGCCATAAGCTTATGTGATTGTCAGGTGGCTGCTGTGGTCAATATCTGCCCCGTGCCATGCCTCAAGTCCCTTCCTCATTGGGCCTGCTGCAGTCCGGCTTGAACACAAGCCGGCACCGTTGGGCTGGGTTGCCGCGCAGTCTGGGAACACCAGGTAATCCCTCTTCAGAGGTCCTGTTCCAGATGAGATTTGTTTATTTATTCCCTATGGTCCCCACAACCCCTATGCCTTTTTCAAGGACAGGAGGTAAGTGAGATCAACCCAGGATTGTTTACCTTAGGTAAACAATCACTAAAGTGAGGTTTTGTTCAAAAATTGCACTTGAGTTGTTTCAGTGGGTCACCTTGGCTCTTCATGAGTCTCTCTGCATTCTTATAAGCCAGATCTTTGGCGTTTTATAGACCCAGGCTTCTGCAACATGTTTGAGGAGATATTTAGGGGATTTTTAAAATTTTTATCTCTTTTGTTTATTGACAGAGTAAGCATTTCCACAAATACCTCAAGAGCAAGTACTGTCATATGTTTTTAATTCCCCCCCCCAATGTAAGTCCAGATTACGTGATTTACCAGATTCTGGGGTGGCCAGAAGTCTTGAATTACCTTACTGGGATTTTCCTCTCCAGTTCCAGGGTTCTTGTGCAGCTAAGAGGCCCTCACAGCTTGTACTCCCAACTAGGGAAAAGCTCTGGTGTTTGTCAGCCTGTTAGTGTTATTTACTGATGCAAGATGGCGCTGTTGAACACAAGCCGGCACCGTTGGGCTGGGTTGCCGCGCAGTCTGGGAACACCAGGTAATCCCTCTTCAGAGGTCCTGTTCCAGACGAGGTTTGTTTATTTATTCCCTATGGTCCCCACAACCCCTATGCCTTTTTCAAGGACAGGAGGTGAGTGAGATCAACCCAGGATCAGGCCATTTTTACTTTTAGTCCCTGAAACAAAAAAGGAATTCATTTGGTTCTCTTTCCTGGACAATAGAGATTTATTGCTTCTAAATTTTTTAAAACAATACCTAATGGGCAAAGATTACGTAGGTTTTCAATCAGCCAAAAGGACAGTCATCCCTGTGGCAGAGTGCTAATTATACTCCAGTATTTATTTTATCCTTCCTGTTAGTGGTAGAACCTCCCAAGCTTTAGCTGAGCACATGACCATCCAGATAGAGACTGCATGTCACTGCTTCTCTTGCAACTGTGTGTAGACATGTAACTCAGTTACTGCCAGTGGTGTGTGGGCAGAAGTGGTGCCTGCAGCTTCAGGTCACAGCATTTAAAAGGAAAATACTTGCATTCCCTCCTGTATGTTCCTCTGTGGCTGGAATTTGATGGGGTTCTGGTAAACCTGCTTCAACCATGTGGACAAGGACAATACTCTGGAAGAAAGAAGAACAATAAAACACAAGGAACCAGGTCCTGGGATGATTGCAAAGGGCAGAGGAACCATGGCCGCCCTAGACTATTTACCCCTGGACCAATCTGTGACAGTAATATTGTTTAAGTCACTATGTCTTTTTGGGTCTTTTGTATCGGCAACTCAGCCAGTGCCCCAACTAACATGCACCCTCACCAGTGGGAGTGGAGATCATACAGGCTCTATCTCACCAATGCTCCAACCTCTTTAGGGTGGACAAGAGGAATTTCACATAACACTCCTGATAAAGCGGTGACAAGTAAAACACAGTTAAGTGGGATACTCTGTTGCATGTTATTTTTGGGTTTTGCAGCCTATCAAGTTAAAGGAGGAAGAGGAAGTTAGAGCATCCTGGCTTCATAATCACAAATGCATAGAAAGCAAAATCATTTAGATAGCAGCCTTGAGTGGTGGAGAGAGCATGGGGCTAAGAGTCAGATATTTCAGTGTTCCCATCCTGTCTTTATCACTTAGTTGTTCAAGTCACTACTTTCTCATCTGCCAAATGGGCATTATAATGCATATTTTATGTTCTAGGAATTAAATGAGATAATATTTTTTAAAGGTCCTGGGATAGGGTCTGGTAAAAATCAGGTGCTACATGAAAGTAAGTTCCCTTCCTATGTCTGTCCTTTTTATCATGGCACCTTTTAATCATGCACTCTGCAAGGCATGCAAGACTCTGTGGTTTGAACTTTTTTTTTCAAACTTCTTCAGATTTATCTAGGGCCAGCTTTCCCATGCCCATGATTTTCTAGGAGTCTCCTGAGCCCGTAGCTAGTTTCCCTTCGTACTGAGACCACTCCAAGTTCTTTCTTGCCTCTAGATCTGTGTGCTTCTTTTTTCCTCTGCTTGCAACTCCTTCTCATTGTCACATCTCAGAGAAGCCCTCCTAAGACCACTGTTAGCTAAAGTAGTTTCTTGCTCATTGTGGTAGGCAGAACAATGACCCCCCCCAAAAGGTGTCCACATCCTAATCCCCAGGACCTGTGGATATATTAGGTGACATGGCAAAGGGGATTTGAGGTAGCAGATGGAATTAACGTTACTAATCAGCTGATCTTAAAATAGGGAGACCATCCTGGATTATCTGGCTGGGTCCAGTGGAACTGTAAAAATCCTTGAAAGTGGGAGAGAGAGGCAGAAGAAAACAGAGACAGAAGTGTAATGAGGATGGAAACAGTCAGAGAGATGCCATTTGAGATGCTGCCTTTGTGGCAGCCAAGGGATACGGTTGGCTTCTAGAAGCTGGAAAAGGCAAGGAAATGGATTCTCTCCTAGAGCTTCCATAGGGAACAGTCCTGCTGACATCTTGATTTTAGCCCAATAATTTTAGCCATGTTGGACTTCTGAAGCATAGAACGGTAAGACAGTATGTTTGGGTTGTTTTAAGCCACTAAGTGCGTGGTAACGTGCTCCAGCAGCCACGGGAAACTACAACACCCATGTACCAGCCCGGTTTCTAACACTCTCCAACACATACATCACCCTCTTTATTTGCTTGCTAGCACTCGTAACAATCTGTAATTATCTTGTTTGTTTATTTGTCCACTCGATGATTCTAGTCAAATGTGGCTTTTATGAAGACAGAAATGTCTATTTTATTTACCAGTTCACCTGCCAGAGTGTGGGTCATGTAGCACACACTCAATAAATATTTATTGAACGCACGCATGCATGAAAAAATGGAAGAAAACGTTGAAATTGATTTTCTCCCTCTGTAGGGCTTCGTGTTTCTGAGAGTGCACAAGGAGATTGAAGGGTGGAGCTGCAGGGAGATGGAGTGGCAGGACAAGGAGGCTAGGAATTCTGACCACTGCCAAACCAAGTCCTAAAATTCAAGTTCGATTTGGGAGTAAGGCACATTAGAGGAGTTGAAAACCCAGCCTATTTTTTTAAAACTCATTTTTCCAGCCTGCTTTTAATCAGCTGCAAGTCTTCACTGACCATCAGCAGGTGAGCTGAATGCCCCACATGCTGCCTTTTTCTCAGGAAAACTCCTCCAGTTGGGACACTCCAAGTTTTTTAAGTCCCTGCAACAGTTCGGCTCATTCACAGCAAGACCCAGCCCTCTGCAGGCGCTGAAGTGTGTGTTTGTTTAATTAGGGCGCCGAGTAGAGCCTCATCCGGTGGCAGATGTTGCCATGTGTAATATAATAAATAAAAGTCTTTATAGGACCCAGCAGGCAGTAGAGCCTTCAGTTAGCAGATGGCGAAATATTAAACTGGCAGAGCAATAACTTAACTGCCTGAATCAGCTGGTCCCTGCCCAGATTTGCTCCAACATGAATCAACTTCATATAGGATGTGTCACTCAGCCTCAGACACATACCCTCACCTGCCCTCCCTCCCTTTCCCTGCTAGGACTGTTCTTTCCTTGGCATCCCATTATTAAAGTCGGTTTCATGGGGAGCGAAATCTTGTAACCCCATTAGCTGGTCGATGAGAGGCGCTTGCTGGGCTGGACCGTAGGGTTCCTTTATGGGGAAAGGAAATGCGATAAGCCGGCGATGTCATCCAGCGCCAGTTTCTGCTTGGCTCCAAATTAGCCAGATGGTGTGTTACCTGGCCCTGGGGTCCTTGTGGTGCCGGAGGACTATCCCACTTGGCTCCAGGAATCCTCCTGTTTAACTAAGTTAGCCCAGGGCGACCCCAGTGTAGGAGATAGGAGAGAACAGGTCTTTTTGGTCTGAAAAGGTAGAGCTTGAAAAGGGATTGGCTGACATCTCTAAAACTGCTCAGGGAGAGGACAGAGGGGGCATTGGACTTGTTTACTAAATTCCGGATTATACTACTGATGTTTATGGAGCGCCTGCTACATGCCAGGACTTTGGATAAGGGCTTTGCAGGCACACAAAGCCCATTCCATCTTCACCATAATCCTTGAGGCAGCAACAACAAACCCTTCTAGCACTTTCTGTGTGCCAGGCACTATTCTAAGAGCTTTCTGTACATTAACTCACTTAACCCTTTTAACAGTAGACCTTAAACTCATTGTCACATGGGGAAACTGAGGCTCTGAGAGGTGCAATGACTTGTTCAACATCATGCAGCTATGAGATATCAGAGCTGGGATGCCAGATAGCAATTGCACAACTCTTGAGTCCAGGAGACATAAAATAAACTTGCACAGAAGATGGTGAACACATAGGCAAAATACCACCCAGAAAATGAGGCAGGGAATTGAAACCAGGAAAAAGCATATGGCATTTATGACACTTGTTGACATTTATTGAAATAAAGTTGACTGCTTTTCAACAGATATTCTAAGATACATTTTCTCCTTTAATCCTTATAGCAAAGCATTGAGGCAGCTACAATTATAATCCAATGTTACCAACCAGAAAATGGGTATCAGAAGGATGATTTGACTTGCCCAGAGTCACACAGCTGGTAAGGAGAGAGGTCTGGATTGAAACAGATCCTGTCTGATCCAAGCTCTTGGTTTATTCACTCAACAGTTTCTCCAAAGCCTTCTTGGAAGAGGATTTTGAAGATGTGAAGAATTTAAATAAGTGGAAATGAGGGAAAGGACTTCCAGGTAGAGGAAATGGTGTGAGCAGGTGTGGAGAGTAGGGTGTGTGTGTGTGTGTGTAGTGGAAAGGCGGCTGACTGTTAGAGACAGACCCAGGGAAGCCTTGAATGCCATGTTGAAAGAATTTGGCTTTCCTTTTCAGGCAACAGCAGGATGTCGATGTTTTCTGAGCCTGTAAGTGAGTGGATGCAAACAAAGTACCCTTTCTGATCACCGTGTTAGGTTTTCACTGCCCCCTTCTCCATTAACTTCTCTGGGGAAAGTGATAGTCAGGACTGTTCTTGTCATTGTGGTCAGGGGAGTGAGGGTTTGAGAAAGTCCTCAGAGTCAGGCTTTAGAGTGTCTTCCGATTCCTGCAGTGTAGGGGGTGTTGGAATGTCCTTGGTCGGAATGAGGGTTGGCTGCTGCTGTTATTCTAGACACTTTGACCTCCCAATGTCTGGAATCTTGCGGTCTAGTTTTTCCCGTGTACCAGCTTGCTAGGCCTGCAGATCCTGCCCCCTTATTCACTGGCTCCTGAGCTAATGGGACAGACCCTTTGGGTACCATGGACTCCCAGCCTGTCTCATGACATCTAAGCCCTGGCCCGAGGAGGAGGTGTAACTGCAGGAGGTTGAGGTGAGCCTGGAGCTGCCAATGTGCCCATGCATTATGGAATCGTGGATATCAGAGTTGGTTAATTAGCTCATCCTAATTTTTCTTTTGAATTCATTTTCCCTGTTCAAAACACATTCCTTCTCCCCCCATTGCAATAGTAATACATGCTTATTATATGATATGAAGAAGATGCAGAAAAATAGAAGTGATGAAATGACAGCCTATCATAATCCCACAGCCCAAAGACAACCACTGGTAACCTTGGGAATATTTCCTGACAGTTACTCATACAGATGTACACAAAACACACACATGCCTGTCGACATGAAATGTTTATGTAATCAAAACCATGCTGAATATATAATTTTGCATTCCAATTTTCCACCCTCATAAAATCAGTACCAATTTCTCACATCATTAAACTTCTTTGTAAAAATTTGTAGATATGGGAAACCATCTCAAAACAATATTAAAAGAAAAGGATTCAAATCCATGTTTGATATAATTTCAGTTGCATTAGATAAATACACATGGGCACACGAATGCTCCACACACTAAAAATTACTACACAGAATGGGAGGATATCCTACGAAATGTTGATGGAGCTTATCTCTGGGGGTCAGTTTTCTTCTGTTCTTGGCATCTTTCTGTGTTTTTCATGTTTTTAATGATGAATTTAGTGATGAGAAAATTTTACATAGCTATATGGTAGTCCAAGGTATGAACATACCATTGTTTATTTAATTATTGTCCTATTGAGGGCCTTTGGGCAGTTTCCAAATTTTTATGATTATACATAATGCCGCATTGAATATTCATTTATTTGTTCAACAAATATTCGAGAATCTATGACGTGCCACGTATCTTGGTGTTATAGCTGCTTATGTTACGCAGTGCCCATCATTTTACTTTTGTGGAATCTGAAGACCAAAGAAATCATTATGTTAGTTGGGGGCACAAGTGGGTCTGTGCTCTTAGGTCTTTCAATTCTGAGGCTTTCTCTTTGCCAGACTGCTTTCCTCAAATGTCGAGTCTTTTTTTTTTTTTTTTGGCAGAATGGCAGCAAATTAGGGGATTCACCTCAGGTGTACTGAGTCAGAGCTCTCCTTGAATAGCATGTGATATTACTCAGGGAGTACCTAGCTACACAGTGCCCACCCTGTTGCATGGTGGCCGCCTCCTTGCAGATTCACTGGCTTTGGACCAGTGGGCCGAAGCATGTGCTCTTACACCACTGACTCATGTCTTTGTGGAAAGTTGCCCTCCCTCTGCTTGGCTGCCATACTTTCCTGTGTGCCCATCCTAGGTGTAGCTTTGTGACATCCAGTCCATCTGATTCACGTGCTTCTTGCTCACCAGCTTGACGCCATTTGGGATGACACATTTGAAGCCTGACTTAAATGTCACCTCCTCTCTTTGGTTTTCCAGATGCCCTCAGATAAGGTTCACAGCTCTTTTTGTATTTTCTTAGAACTTTGTTTAAGGCCTTATTAAAAAGCCCTATCTCACCAAGCCATGGCTATTACATACATACTTTTCTCATCTAATATATTAGCAAACAAGTTCTTTGAGAACTTGACTTTTTCAAGAGAGGTGTAGCCCTGTAAGGTCAGAGCCCAGAGGTTACCTATTTCGGGACCCTGTCCACTGGCTTCTGTTTCTCAATCTGGCCACTTCCTTCACCTCTGCTGCTGCTGCTCAAGTCCATGCCATCCATCACCTCCAACCTGGGACACTGACCCAGGGTCCTACCTAATGGGACTCCCTGGACCCACTCTTGCACCCTTCACAATCCATTTCCACACAGCAGTGAAAGGGACTACTTGAAATCACAAATCAAATGTGCCATTCTTTTCCACAGCTCAGCAAGATCTGGCCCCTGCCTACCTCTCTGACATCATTCCAGGAAACTCTCCCCATCACTCACTATGCTCCACCCTCTCTGATCCCTCACAAATCACTTTTTAAAATCACATCCTTCTCTGTGATGGTTTGGATTATTGCCCAGCAAATGTTAACTCCTTTCCCCTTCCAATTGTGCATGAAGTTTACTCCCTTACCCCATGATTTTGGGCTTGGCCATACAACTTGTTTTAGCAAATAGGTTATTAGTGGGTAGGACACGAAGAGAGATTTGAAATACGATAGAGCAGTTGGGCTTGCCTGCTTTACTTCTGCCATGGCCGTCAGAGCAGTGTGCCCTGGGTAACCTGCTGGTCCCAGAAGAATGAGAAATACATGAAACAGATCTGAACCGAACCAAGCCCAGCCTAGATTGGGCCAAACCCAAGCCAAACCATAGATGCATGAGTGAGACCTGAATGCTTGTGGTTGAAAGCCACCGGTTGCATGCTGCACAGCACTACTGTGGCATGGTTGACTAACTCATCCTGTTTTACTTTTTTCATAATCATTATTTTGAAATTTTCATTCTTAATAGGACATAGTTTCCACAAGAAAAGAGACATTGTCTATTTTGTTCCCCCTATAACTCCAGTTATATATACAAAAAATCTTCAATAAACATTTACTGAATGACTGAATACCCCCAGAATACTTAGCACAATTCTTGTACCCAGTCAATATTTGCTGAATGGAATTGTTGAACCATCCAAACCAGTTTGTGCTGTGTTCTAACAAGTGTATCTTTAAACTCAAGCTGGCAGGTGGACCAAAAATGGTTAGTGGTGACGCTTCTATCTCTTTTCCTGCTCCCTTTGATCACGTAAAAGATCTTCCTTGTAAGAAGACACACACCGAAAACAGATGATGTGTCAACTCAGTAATTTAAACCATGAATCTGTACTTGCTTAAAGATGAACTTGTTTGGGAGAAAAATGAGAAAAATGCTTGTGACCGTCCAACAGAGTCCCCAGATAAGTGCATCAATTTTGGTTCCTAGCAGATCCAGCACATAATAAAAGAAAACTGCTGAGGTCAGCAGCAGAGAGATGCCACACTTTTTATTTTCACAAACACAGTTTTGGGGACGGTAATCATATCTATTAGCAAGGGTGACACCACCGTGGGCCTGGCAGAAAAATGAGCTCTCCCACATTGCAAAATGAGCAAAGTGGAGATCGATAAATCATAAAATTAGTTGAGACATCATCTATCTTTCATGGCTTTCCCTTTATTCCCGCCACATTCCCTCGGGACACTAATTCATTTATGGCATTTTATCGTTGGGAAAACACGTCAAGGTTTGGAGGCTGCGTTCAGTTAGGGGAGCAGGGGCAATAATGTGTGTCATTAATTAGGCAGGTTTGGGAGGTGCAATCCAAACTCTCGTCTCAACTGACTTCCATAAATTGAGTTTTAGGACTGCGCCTGTGTCTTGTCTTACTTCATCAAAAAGGAGTGTTACTGAAGTATGCCCTGAGAGGGGGAGAGAGGGGGATGTGTCTGCTCACTCTGAAGAGACAATAAATTTAGGGACAAACCAGGTGATAAGCTCAGATGCAATCTGAGTTGTCTGAAGGTTCTTTCTGTTATCTGCATGTAATTGGAGTAAATGTGAGACACGGAGCTTGGAGTACGTGTATCTGTCATTCAGTGGTTATGGTCTTGATTCTAAGGCATAAAAAAAGTTTTAAAAGATTATCTTTATTGTGGTAAAAACAGAAGATGAGATCTACCCTCTTAACAGATTTTTAAGTGTACAATATGTTATTGTTGACTACAGGTCAGCAGTGCATACAGCAGATTGCTACAACGTACTCATCTTGGTTAACTGGAACTTTGTGCCCATTGATTAGTAACCCCTCAGTTTCCCTTCTTCCCATCCCCTGGCAGCCACCATTCCTCTCTTTGATTTTTTATGAATTTGACTATTTTAGATACCTCCTGTAAGTGGAAATAGGCAGTATTTGTCTTTGTGTGACTGATTTATTTCACTTAACATAATGTCCTCAAGGCTCTCGCATATTGCAGAATTTCCTTCTTTTTAAAGGCTGAATAATATTTGTAGGTATGTGCCACGTGGTCTTTACTCGGTCATCTGTGGATGGCCACTCAGGTGTTTCCACATCTCGGCTGTTGTGAGTAGTGCTGCAGTGAACAGGAGAGTGCTAATATTTCTTAAAGATCCCGATTTGAATTCTTTTGGATAAATACTAGAAGTAGGATTGCTGAATCATATGGTGGTTCAATTTTTAATTTTTTGGGGGGACCTTTATACTGTTTTCCTTAGTGGCTGTATCCTTTTTCATTTACAACAATAGTGTACAAGGGTTTCAATTTCTCCACATCCTTGCCAGCCCTTGTTGTCTTTTGTTTTTTTGATAATAGTCATCCTGACAGGTGTGAGGTGATGTATCATTGTGATTTGGTTTGCATTTAGTGATGTTGAGCATTTTTTCATATACCTATTCTTTTAACTAAGGAGGTGAAAGACTAGTATACTGAAAACTATAAAATTTTGATAAAGAAATGAAAGAAGGCATAAACATATAGAAAGACATTCTATATTCATGAATTGGAAGACTTAATATTGTTAAGGTGTCCATACTACCCCAAACAATTCAGATTCAGTGCAATGCCTATCAAAATCTCAAAGGCATTTTTCACAGAAATAGAAAAAAAAAACCCTAAAATTTGTATAAAACCACAAAAGACCATGAATAGCCAAATCAGTTTTGAGAAAGAAAAACTATGTTGGAGGTATCTTACTTCCTGATTTCAAAATATATTGCAAAGCTACAGTGATGAAAACAATATGTTACTGACATAAAGACAGACATACAGACCCAATGGAATAGAATAGGGATTCCAGAAATAAATCTACACAGATATAGTCAAACAAGGGTGCCAAGAATATACAATGGGGAAATGATGGTCTCTTTGACAAATGATATTTAAAAGAATAAGATAACCACATGCAAAAGAATGAAATTGGATCTTTATCTAACACCACATACAAAAATCAACCCCAAATAGATTAAAGACTTACATGTAAGACCCAAAACTGTAAAACTACTAGAAGAAAACACAGGGGAAAGAAAGTCTTCATGACATTGATCTTGGCAATGATTTCATGGACATGACACCGAAAGCGCAGACAACAAAACCAAAAATAAGGCAGTATCTGCACAGCAAAAGAAACAATCAACAGAGTGAAAAGACAGCCTAAAAAACTGAGAAAATATTTGTAAACCATATACAGGATGAGGTGTTCATCTCTAAAATGTATAAGGAACTCCCACAACTCAGTAACAGAAAATTAACAACCTGATTAAAAAATGATGTAAGGATTTCAATAGACAGGTCTTTAAGGAAGACATTAAACAGGTTTCAAAAATTGTGATGTGTTTTGCATTTGATTTGTGCATTTGATGTAGGCTTATTACTACCCTAAAAGTGTCCTGAAATCTAAAACCATAGAACTTACCATCTGGGTGTTTCAGTTATCCATTGTTGCATATTAAACTACCTCGAAACGTGATTTAACAAGTCCTTAGTGCATTAAGACCCAATCACCGTTGTTACGCTTCTGGGAGTGGACCAGGCTCAGCTGGCAAACCTTCTGCTCTGTGTAGGGCAAGTCCCCAGATGGCCCTGGCTGGCCTAGCTCTTCTGCCTTTCTCACTTCTAGTTCTCAAGAGTTAACTGTAGAATGTGCTGGGAGATAAGGAGGAACTGGCTGGAAGAGCCCAGGCTCTGTCCCATCCCTCCTAGGACAGGATGTCCTGTGATGCTTTCACCCAGAGAGTCCAGTTGCCCCTGGGTAGAAAACCCAAGGTAGATGCAGTTTTGAGGTCCCTTAGCTGTGGTGTGAAGTGGGGCACACACAGATGAGACTCCACTTGCCCCTACAGCTTTCCCATGCCTTAGGGGTTGGCTCTCCACGAATCCAAGGCTTTTATTGTCCCTTGATGCCAATTTGTGTGATAAAATTGCTTTGCTTATTGTGTGAATGTTCTGTTTCCCTGGACTCGATGAAAGTGGATGGGTACTGGTGTACCCATCCTCCCCTGGGATTGACATCATTGCATAGTGAACCTACTTCATGCTCCCATGTGACGTTAGCAAGGGCTGCAGGCATTTGGGACTTGGCTGGGCATTTGGGACTCGGCTGGGCTGGAGCATCCACCGTGGCTTGCTCACTCATGTGGTTGGGCGATGTGTGCTAGCTCTTGGCTGGGTGTTCAGCGGGAGTGCCCCAGTTCTCCTCTCTGTGTCTTCTCTGTGTGTTGGCTTGGGCTTTTCTCAGCATGAGGGCAAGAAGTGAAAGTCATCAGTTCTTCAGAAGGCTGGGCACATCACTGTCATCATATTCTATTGCTTATATGTGGTCACAGGGCCAGGCCAACCTGAAAGAGAGGGAAAATCAGCCCCGCTTCTTCATGTGAAGAATGCATGCGTGTTGGGGGCCATCCTTGAAAATCAGGTACCTGGTGAACTCTGGTGCAAAGCCTAGCATTGATCCTCCTTTGTCGTGGTCCTTCTGCAAAGCAGAATAACTCCTTTCCTTTCTTTGTGCAGAGAACCTGGGCTTGGCGAAGCAAGGAGGAAGCTTTGCCAGAGGGGATAGGGCTTTGCTCTCAAGAGGGCAGTGGTCAGTGGTTTCCAAAAGCTTGTATCAGGCTCCACTAGTACCTTGGTGTTCTTGGGATTAATCATGACCATCTTTTTGTCCAACCCCCCCAGGTGTATTTTTCTAGACTACTCATCTCAGAAAATGCCACCATCGTCCATTCAGTTGCTCTGCTCCTTGAACCTAGAGTCATCCTTGCCTTTTTCTTTCCATATCCCGTTTATCCACAAATGGCCCAGAAACACCCACAAGCCTTCTCTCTACCTGTGTCCATCTTCAGTGCCATCTCTTAATCTAAGCCATCATCCCATCTTCGTTGGACTATTCCAGTAGCCTTAACTGGTCCCCTGCTTTACCTCTTTCCTTATTCAGTCTGTTCTTCATCTGGAAACAAGAATAATCTTTAGACTAAACATAATCGATGATGTCACCCCTCCATCCCCCAGCTAACAGCTCTCTAGAGGTTACCCGCTGTACTCAGAATGAAACCCAAAACACATTTCTCAGGTGCCGGGCAGATGGGAGGGGGGAGAAGGGGATGGGCATTTACATACATTGTGAGTGTGATGTGCACCATCTGGGGGATGGACATGCGTGAAGCTCTGACTCTGGTGTGGGGAAGGGGGTGAAAGGCAACACATGTAACCTAAACATTTGTACCCCCATAATATGCTGAAATAAAAAAAAAAAAGAAAGCTTTCAGGCAGACCAAATTGTCAGGACAGACAACTAAGGGAACTCCTGAGGCCCAATTTTCTCTCTAGCTTCTTTTATTGTCACAGCTTAAGATTCAAAAAAGAAAAAAAGAAAGACCCTGCTTTCATGGAGCCTTCAGAGAGGGGAGACGGCAAACAAGTCAACATATGGATAAATGTCCAGAGGCAAGAGGTAGGGAGCATTATGGAGATAAAGTAAGGTGGAGGGGATGGAGAGAGATGGGAGGGGTGCCTCAGTTTTGATGGGGTGGGGAGGGAAGGCCTCTCTGAAGAGGTGGCTTTGAGCAAACACCCGAATGAACCGAGAGCGTGAGCCATACAAATATCTGGGGGCCACGGGGAGCACAGAAAGGAGCTGTTTCAAAGGCTCCAAGAGGGGCAGATACCCACTGGGCTTAGAAACGATGGCTATCGTTGTACACCCTGCAATGACAGAAGTCTCATAATGAAATGCCAAGGTCACGCATCGAGGAAGTGGTGAGTTCTTCGTGGGGGATTTATGTGACAAGAGGTTTTCCTTTTAGGAAAAAACCCTAGAGGTAAGTGTGCACAAAGGAATTATTTGTTGGCTTGGATGGAAAGGGCCTGTCCTCAGCTTTCATTCTGCCCTGTCTGGCTCCCTCTCCGTGTGCGATTCAACGCTTGGGGCTTTGCCAGCTTGATTTCCCTGTAAGAGCCTGTGCCTGATGCAAAGGCAGAGTGCCGGCCCTGTCGATAATGAAATCTTCCCGTCCCTGTTGATGATAATAAAATCTTCATGTCCCCAGTGACACTTCTATAAAGGACAGAAGAGCAAGTTCCCATTCTGATCTTTTATTCCTGTTTTGTCACCCCTGAGAAAGTCTGTCATAAAGCTTGAGGGATCTGGGCTCACACGGACCTGGATGTGAATTCTGCTGTGATTTTTTTTACTGCTGTGGGATTTTGGTGAGAGCTGCTCATACCTGAACTCAAGGGGGGCCCGGGGTGATAGTGCTCAGATTCGGATTATTTATGACTGATGTTGCAACTCTTTTCTTTTTGTTTTCAAATTTCATTTTATTTTTTTGTACACAAAACATTTACATCGTTCCAAACTAAGAACTCAGTTAAAAAGAACGGTATCCTCAGAGCAGGTGCAGGATGAGTGGTTGGAGGAGTGGGGAGTTCTACCACCAATATTCTTTAGAATTGCCAGTAATAATGAAAACAGACAACCTTGACCTTTAGTTGCTTCCCCCCCCCCCATTTCGTAACATTTATCCTTGCATATGAAATTCAGCATGTCTCATATATTTTTTAAAATAACCTTTTTGTTTTGGAATAACTTTAGATTTACAGAAAAGTCACACAGCACAGAGAATTCCTGTATTTACCCTTCATCCAGCTTCCCTTAATATTAGCATCTTACATTACCATGGCATATTTGTCAAAACTGAGAAATTAATATTGAAATTAATATTGAAATTAATATTGATTAATATTGACACAATGCTATTGACTAAACTGTAGACCTTATTTAGGTTTCATTGGTTTTTTTTCCACTCATGTTCTTTTTGGAACCAGGATCTAATTCAGACACCACCTTGCATCTAGTAGTTGGTTTTGTTATTGTTTTATACATTCTCTACAGGCAGTGCACCTACTGACTGCGCCTGGCGGGGCAGGCCACTCCCATGCTCCCCCCTTTTGGCCTCAGAGATGTTCCGTTTCTAGCCTATCACTCTGCTCTTCTCTCCCCTCCCAGGGGAACCATCTTCTGTGGTTTTATCCTTCTGTTGTTTCATTTTGATAATTTAAACAAATATATATTCTCATCCCTTTCATTTTCTCATGCAAAACTATATATTCTTTCTTGAAAACCTTGATAAATCATAAGAAAGAAAAATACAACCTGGAGACTCCTCCATATTAGGGCACAGAGCTCTTTCTCGTTCTTTTAGTAGGGTTTCACGGTACTCTATTGCGTGGATATGCCGTGGTTTGTCCAGCCATTCCCCTGTGGATGGACTTTCAGGTTGTTTCTATTCATTGGGTGTTATAATACTGCAATGAATCAGTTGTGGTTTTTCTTAGGGAAAAAGATGAGGCTGGAAGGGAGAAAAGTGACATTAATTTATAAATTATGGGTAGTTTCACAAAGAATGGAACTGAATTGCCTTTTCTGTGAAAACCCAGGGACCCCTGAAACTTATCTTTCTTCTTGCCTAAGGGATTATCCCTTTGTGATGACCTTGACTGGGAGGTGGGCTTTGAAGATTGTATCCTTGGTGATAATCAAAGGATCCTATAGATGAGGCTTCAAGATTTCACCTGCACTTGCTTTGTAACAACTGCTGGAGGAAAAAAAATTATGCCAGCTCAGGAAATGGACTCCAGTCAATAAGGCCTTCAGTGCAAATATTCTCTTGGAATAACTTATTAACTCCCTGCAGATCTTGTGGTCAGGCACAATTAGAGCCTTCTCCCACAGTGGCTTCGTGCCATTTAGCAGGATGGGGCTACGGCCTGCAACCTGGGGTTGAGGAGGCCCAGGGAACGTCTGGGAATTGAGGTGGACGAAGATGGAAATGAGGAAAGAGCTTGAAGTAGGTGAAAGTGCTGAGGATGTGCAGGGAGACAGGCTTGGGTTCGAGTCCTTACTCCGCTAATTTTTTAGCTAGAGTCCTTTGGGCAAGTTATTTTACCTCTTTGTGCCTCAGTTTCCACATCTGTGAGATGGGGATAAGTGTTGTGAGGTTTAAATGAGCTAAATTTCTGCTCTGATAGGGAAATCAAGTTGGCAAAGCCTCAAGTATTGACCTGAACACGGAGAGACAGCTGGGCAGGGCAGAACGAAAGCTGAGGACAGGCCCTTCCCAGCCAAGTCAACAAGTATTTCCTTTGAGCACATGTATCTCAGGGGTTTATCCTAAAAGGAAAATAAGTAAAGCACTTAGCACCAAGTGTCTACTAAATTACAGTAATTAGTTTGGGGAGAAGTTTCAACTCCGTAAGAGTAAAAACATGAAACAGTTTTATATTTTTGATCCTATTATCAACTATGTGTCCAATCTCTCTACTCCACCAGGTGGTATGTCCCTTAACTTTCTGACCACTTTTAGGTATTAAAAACACTCAGCTCAATCTAGTTTAAACCTACAATTTCAGATCCAGTTAAAAGTGCTCTCCCTTCCCTATGGCAGGAACCTGAAAAGGTGTGTGAAGGGGGCATGTTTAGTTTTTTATCCACCCCCACCCCTCGTGTGCTGAAATGGGGAGGAGGGAGAGAGAAAATGGGTAGGCATACTTAGCACAGTTGTAGCTGTTGGTGGCATTTCTGATCTCACTCTGAATAACACCAGCTTTTCTTACTGCTCAAGACTTTCGCAAATGGGATGGCTCTGTCATAGGTGGTGTGCTTGGTTCCAATGTCACCTGTGCCCAGTCAATCGCTGGGACCCCTAAGAAAGGGCCAGCTCTGCCTCCCTTTTTTAGCCCCTTTCAATTATCTGTGGCCCCAAGCCCCTCTCTTGGTGGCTCCCTGCATAACTTCACAGCTATCTGTCTGGCTTCCTTCTCTACCATGAAGTCATGGTAGAGTCATGGACATCTGTGAAACACTATAAGGACACAGGGAACGAGAGGGAGATACCTGCCCTCATCCTTTTCCTACATTAAGCTTTACTCAGAGTCAACTTTTCCAAGAATGTCCTCACTCCACTTTGCTCGAATGACAGCACTAGAGGGGCATTGGAGTTCTGCAGTTCAGGGATAGAGATGCTAGCCCCTCCTTATTGCAGTCAACACCCAACCCTGGCTTCATGGTAGGTGACCCATTTAATTTATAATCCAAACTTGGACACCTCTGAGTATGAAAGGGAGTGGGAAGTTGCAACAATGGACATGAATTTAGCTCATACATCTGGAGAGACGGCTGGGAAGGCTTGCTGAACCCAGCTGGGCTTGCTCGTGCAACTGCAGGTCAGCAGGGTATCTGCTGAGCTAGACTGGGCTCAGCCTTGTGGTTCCTCTGTAGGCTGCGGGTCTGTGGGTTAAATTGAATCAGCTTGACTACAAATATCTCTCATGCTCTTTGAACCAAGGATCTAGCTGAGGCATGTTCTTCTCATGGTGATGGCAGCAATGCAAGAAATCACATCCAGCTGCACAAACACATCTAAAGCTCCTGCTTACATCATGTCTGTATTTCATTGACCAAAACAAGTCATAAGACCAAGCCCAAACTCAGGGATGGAGAGAAAATACCAAGTTACACAGCAAAGAATTATCTGACACAGAATATCCGTTCAGGGTGGGGAGAAGAACTCAGAGGAAGTTATCAGAAATAGTCATGAAGGACTATTGGTATATTGATGCTGTTGAGAGGTCTGTCCACTTTACCCCCAGAACTCCTCATGTTTCTACTACAGAGAGAGCTGTGCTTCCCTTGAGCAACTGTGCCATTTTTATTGCACAGATGCCATAAATCTCATGTTTCCCTCTTTGCTATGGCCAACCAGAAGCCCAGAGACAAATGTCAGCTCATCTCTACCTTGTGCCTATAACAACCATTCCTGATAGCTGATCCTAACTTCCATATAACTTCATCTTAGCTTTTCCTTTGAAGATACCCTCACTTATTTTATCCTGTTGTGTTGCATAGGGTTTTGTTAGCAGCTACAAATATTTCCTGGAATAAGGTGGGGTAGAAATGAACACACCTAAATACCAGATGAGGGGTACAGATAATTCATTCCAGTGATATTTGCCAAATAATGTGTCCCAGGCTCTGTACTTGGTACTGAGGTTATGCAGGTGTGTCTTACACATTCCCTGCCCCTGAGAAACTCACATGACACTAGGAGATAGCAGGGTTTCTCAAGCTCAGAACTACTGACATTTTGAGTCAGGTAATTTTTTGCAGGAGGCAGGAGGAGGGAAGTAGGGGGGCTGTCCTGCGCATTGTAGGATGTTTAGCAGCATCCCTAGCCTCCACGCACTAGATGGCAGTAGCACCCTCCCAACTGTGACAATTAAAACCATCTCCAGAATTGCCAGGTTTCACCAGAGGAGCACGATCACCCCTGGTTGAGTGCAACTGTAGGAGGCTTGGGAGCCCATAACAGTTAGGTTTACAGAGGAGGCCTGCCCTAGTACAGGGTCTCAGTCTTGGCTTGTACGATGGAATCACCTGAGGGAGCTTGAACCATGACCTATGCCAGGGTCTCCCTCTGATCAATTGCATCTGCATCTCTGGGGGTGGAGCCCTGGAAGCAATATTTTATTTTATTTTTGCTGATCCTTATTTTATTAAGCACACATCTACTCATGTATTCACACACTGGCACTTATTTATTCAGTCCCATTTTGTGCCAAGCACTTTTCAAAGTACTGAGGATATAGAAGTGAAGCCATAGTTTCTATTCTCATTAAGATTACCTTTATTGTGGCAGTAGATAATAAGCAAATAAATGTTAAATAAATAAATTTATGAAGAAATATATGAAGTAATACAGAACAGTAAGGAAATGATGGGGATAAGAGGTTTCTTTTCAAAATATTATATAACAGCTTTATTTATATGTAACTCACATACCATAAAATTCACCCATTTAAAGTACACAATTTAATAGTTTTTAGTATAGTCACAGAATTGTGCACCCATCACCACAATCAACTTTTCAACATTTCATCACCCCTAAAAGAAACTCTGTACCCACTACCAGAAACTGCCCATTTCTTCCCACCTCTCCTCCCCTGGCCCCTGGCAACCACTAATCTACTTTCTGTCTCTATGGCTTTGCCTGTTTTGCACGTTTCATGTAAATGAAATCAGACAATATGTGGTTCTTCGTGATTGGCTTCTTTTCACTCAGCCTAATATTTTTAAGGTCCACTGGTGTTGTGGTGTGTATCAGTGCTTCAGTACTTCATTCCTTATTGTTGCTGAATATTCCATTGTATGGTTAGACCGTATTTTATTCATTCATTCATCAGTTGATGGACACTTAGGCTGTTTCTACTTTTTGGATGTTATGAAAGTTTGTGTACAAGTTTTTGTGTGGACATATATTTTCAGTTCTCTTGGTTGTATTATACCTAGGGGTGGAATTGTGGTGTCATATGTTAACTCCATGTTTAACTTTTTGCCGACTTTGTTTTCCAAAGTGACTGTACCATTTTACATTCCCACCAGTAGTATATGAGGGTTCTAGTGTCTCTATGTCTTTACCAGTGCTTGTTATTGTACGTCTTTTTTATTACAAACATTCTAGCATGTGTGAAGTGGTACCTCATTGCAGTTTGGCTTCGTATTTCCCTGGCGGCTGATGACATGGAGCATCTCGCCGTGTGCTTGTTGGTGAATAGGTGGGGTAATCTTCCCCAGGTCATTCCAATGTGTAGGCAGAGTTGCAAATGCTGTGTTCAGGGAAAGCAGAGATTCTTATGGGTTAGTGTCACTGGGAAAAATTTCCTGGAGGAAGGTCCATGGCCTGAAAGGGTTAGACTCGCAGCTGGACCTGAAAGGGTGACATCCCCCTGGGAGCCCCTGCAGGATGGATTCGGGGGAGAAGAGCTGGAACCAGAGAGCCCAGGTAAGGAGCCTTCTCAGGCCTGCAAGTGGGAAGTGGAGGGGTCTTACATGAGGAGAGGAGAGAGGAACTGCAGAGGGCTGGATGGGGGAGACATGGAGAATACAGCTGTCTTTAGGCTGCCGAAGTACTGGGAGGGCAGGGTGGAGGTGAGAGAGGGGAAGGCAGAGTCTGATTCTGAATTTGTTTGATTTCAGCGGCAAAAGTGCGGAAACATTTTGGGGTAAAAAGACGAGGATGTTTTAGAAGGTCAGAGGTGGGATCACAAACCCCTTTGGAGCCTCCCCTGGTTCACTTGTAAACTGGGGAGGGGTGACAGTCCTTTGTTGTGAGATGTGTACAGCTACGTTGACAGGCACTTTGTTCATACATCTAATGCATTACCTGGTATTACTATTTACATTTGACGCTCTCGCTAAGAGACTGTCTTGTTTATCTTTATTACTGTCTCTCGCATTTGCCTAACCTGAGGGCCTATAACAGAGCCAGATTTACAGTTTCCTTCCCTTCCCCCTATAAACAGCGGAGCACTGATGGTGTGCCAGTTGTCCTATATATGGGTTATGATACATCTGCCTCCGGCAAGCCTGTTTTACAGATAAGCCAAACAAGCCCCACCCAGAGTTACTTGTCTGTGGACTGAGTCAATTTATGGTGCTGTGGGGGAAAGGAACGCATTTATCGCCTGTATGTTATATGCCCAAGTATGTAGTTTTCTTATTTCATCTTCCAATCACCCAGTAAGGTGGGCACGGCTATCCTCGTTTTGCACATAAAGAATTACCCAAGACCCCACAACTAGTGAAGTGGCAGGGTCTGACTGCAAACAAAGCTCATGACACCCCACTGTAGCGCATCGCCTCTACTGAGACCTTCCGGCAATGGCAATGGGAGAAGAGACCCGGCAGGGAAAGGGTCTGTCTGCTGGACGGGAGGCCAAGCCCAAGGGTGGGAGCCTGCAACACCGCCCTCTGCTCCTAGATGGCGCTCAAGGCTCAGCGTCCAGGACACACCTGGGGCTCCAGCCGTCCTCTGGTAAACAGGCTACTGGTTTTATGCAACCATTTATTTTAAGGAAAGGAAGACGGTTGTTGGGTTTTTTTTTTTGCAAATTTTATCTTGTTTTGTTTCTGGGGTGTTTTGTGTTTTTTGGTCATTGTCTTGTTTTGTTTTTCTTTCTGCTTACGAAGCCAATCTACTGCCTCTCAGCCTGCGGATCACTTTGTAGCTGCATCAGCCAGCCTTACATCCTGGCAAAACCCTGGGCAGGGGCGAGCAGTGGGAGGAGGGGACGGAGGTAGGACGTTTCCGGAAATAAATAAGTAAAGCGAAATGGCTCCATCATAGAGATCCCCTCTCCGGACCCTTTAATCAAAGTTGGCATGGTTTGTAAATGTCAGCAAATGCCCCCACCCTGGAGAGCGAAGAAAGACATTGTCAGAGATGGAAAGAATTTTTCACTCCATGTCTGACCCTTTGTTTTGTGGATCCGGAAAATGGATGGTTAAGTCATGGGTCTGAATTCAGGTCTACTGGAGCAATTTTGCCCACCTCATTTTCCTCTTTATATTTTTTAGCAGAAAGTTGCATCCTGAAGTGCTCTGTCTGGTATGAGCCAGACGGTAACTGTTGCCCAGGCTGGGGTTTGCAGGGACGTGAGTGCACAGAGTGGGGAGACCTGATAAATGGGAAGTGCCTTTTCCCATCCAAGGGGGTGGCTGTTACCCACCCCCAACTGTGGGGAGATGCCCTGTTGCCTGTTTTTTTTTTCCCCATCTGATTTTTTTTAAAAGTGAAAAGTCAGGGTTTTCATGTGAGATTTCCTAATGTTCAGCAGTTGCCATCTAAGTTTTTTTTAAAAAAAGGAATGAGCAGAAAATACCAGGAGCCTTAGAGGGTTGCGTGGGAGCATCTCGGGCGCCTGGGTTTTGTCTGGTCTGGGCAGCATCCCAGGGGGGGCTGGGTGAGGGGCAGCCCCGTGGAGTGGAAGTGTGTGGGGGGCAGCTGAGATGGGCATGGAGCACATCCCGTCCGTTTGGAAGGGTCTTGCCCTGCTGGTTGGAGAGGTGGACTTCACTGGATTTTCTGCTGTTGGGACCTGTGTTCAAAGGAGAAACAGAACTGTTCTGAGAAACTGAGTGTGTGCCATCTTAATGTCCTATTTTCCTCCCTGTGATTATTCTTGAATCTAAATGTGGGGATTCTCTTTGTATACATCATGACCTGCACACTGACTCTAATTCTCCACTCCTCCCCTCACCACTTTTTTTTTTTGCACTTAGAGCCCAGTCCAAATGCCTAAAAATTGTGCAGAAGCTAATGCCTCACACAGATCTATTTCCCCTTGATCTTCGTTTCTTGTCCCATGTATATTTTCCTTGGTTTTGTCCTTTAACTACATTTTCCAGTTTTATTGTGTTGGGTACAGTTTTGGAAGCTGCCTCAAGTCCTTCATGGACTAAGTAGAAATGCTTCTGTAGCAGGGCCTTTTGGCTGACTGAGCTGGGGGTGGAGATGCTTTTACTGTGGACAGTATTTTCCTCTCCTCTGCCTGCTTCCATGCCCTGGGGCTTTTGTTTATGGGCAGGAGGAAGGCAGAGGGAATGGGATAGCATGTGTTTTCTATTAGCCCCTCTGTGCTGGGTTTGAGGTCCTATGATTAGAAGGACAGAGACTGACGGCTGTTTTTCATGGGGTTTGGTGACTTCCTAGGGAAGGCACGGTGGCCAGGAGTTGGCAGAACTTTCAGAGGGGATTTGTATCACTTTGGAGATAAGCAAAATGGCTTCAGGATCTGGGTGACAACTGGTGGGAAATTTGCTGTTTGCTACTCTCATGCAGCACAACAGATTGGAGGTTTTGGGAGCATGTGCCAGGTGTTAACCCTTTGGTTCTTGCGTAATGGGAGGGAGTGGTCTAGGAGGTCGGGGTGGGTGCTGAGTAGGTGGCATGGGGAGAATTTCCATGTTTTCACAATAGTATGGCCATACTGACACTTGTAATGAAATATCAGCCTTGCTGGTGGTAGTTACATTTTAAAATTCTGATAAAAATATGGTGGGCTTCCTATACCCCGATTTGCAAGTGGCAAACTGTGATGTGGGCTCCATAGAACAAAGGCCCTCGGAGGAGTTTCTTTATCCTGAACCTTGGACTCCCTGCCCTGGGAACCGGATCCCTGACCTGGGTCTGGGGTCTGCTGTAGTGCAACCTCTAGGGGAACTACCCCAATTCTGCGGAAAACTTGGTATAATTAGTTGTTAATAACCAGGGCCCAGGTTCCCCACGGTGCAAATTGTTTCCGTATCGATCTCCACCTGCGTTGTCAGCACTCTGGAAAGATTGAACTTTAAGTGTTTAATTCAGCCCCATTCAACCGATAATTTTCGTTTTGTCCTCCAAACAAAAGCACCCTTGTTTATTCTTTTTTTCCTTTCCACAAATAATAAAGTCA
>CAUYRT010017707.1:0-40804 GCA_963574885.1 Lepilemur ruficaudatus
ACAAGTGTTGGCGAGGATATGGAGACATTGGAACACTCAGATATTGCTGGAGGAAATGAAAAGTGGTGCAGCTCCTTTGAAAAACAGTATGACATTTCCTCAAAATATTAAACATATAGTTACCAGATGACCCAGCAACTCTACTCCTGGGTATGTACTCAGGAAAAATAAAAACACACATACACACAAAAACTTGCATGCATATGTTCATAGTAACATTATTCGTAATAGCTAAAAAATGGAAACAACCCAAATGTCCATCAAATGATAAACAGAAAAATGAAATGTGGTACATCTGCACGACACTATATTATTTGGCAATCAAAAGGAACGAAGCACTGTGCATGCTACAACACGGATGAACTTTGAAAATACGATGCTAAGGGAAAGAACCAAGTTATAAGGCCACGTGGCCACGTATTGTGGGATTCCATTTGTATGAAATGTCCAGAATGAGCAAATCTTTATAAGCAGAAATCACACTAGTGGTTGTCTAGAGCTGGGAGGCAGTTGTTGGGGGGGGTGACTGGTAAAGGCAGTTTCTTTTCGGGGTGATGAAAAATGTTCAAAAATTGATTGTGATCATGGTTGCAAGACTACAGATATGCTAAAATCCATTGAGTTGTGTACTTTGAATGGGTGAATTGTATGGTATGTGAATTATAGCTCAATAATGTTTTTACCAAAAAATAAGTTAAACTATACTCTGGTCCTAGAAAGCAACACTGACCATGTCCTCCATACCTCTCTCTTCTATCCCCAGGGAGGAAAGTCCCTCCCTTTGTTTTGAGGTCATCTGTGGTACCATCTGTGGTAAGACAAGGCCAATGAATGTTCCAAGAGGCAACGGAAAATGCTTGATGACCTGCAAATAAATGGATTGGCTCCAACGAAATCTGAAGCATTGATGTTTGTAAATATAGAATTAAATATCAACGTAACTTTAGGTCAAGTAGTCAGCTGCATCTCAGTCAACTCATAATTACATATAAATTTTGCAGAAGGTAGAATTTGGGTGAATTATGCAGTTGCTATGATGTGAGGCAAGGCCTAGAGACTCCTGAGTCTGTGAAAAATGAGCTAATTCTAGCCTCAGAAGGGATTCACTCTAAAAGTTATTTCACCCAGTGGTTCTTAAGGCCAGCCTGTGGGCTGGATGCTTTCGTTCATTCAACAGACACTTAGTCCAATGCTGGGCCCAGAGTAGCCTTGCTAGGAGACCCTTGTCTCTCCACGCTGCTGGTGAAGGGGTTGGCTCCAGGCCAGGCCCAACCAAAAGAAGAGCAGGAAGTGCATTGTGGGTTTGAATAAAAATGAGCCAAGAGGGAGAAAGGCATCCCGAATAAGAGTCCTGGCTCTGGCAAGAGCTGGCTGGGCGGTCATTTCCTCTTTTAGATTGCTGGTTTCCTGGTCTGTAAAACTCCGATTGTACAACACTTGCGTGTGTTTGTGTGTGTGGTTTTTTTCCCACGTCCTTGCGCTTTTGAGGGAAGTGACCTTTCTTCTACCTCTTTCGTAAGCTCCCCAAAGAACAATTTGCACGCAGTGGAAGGCCCAAAAGTCCTGTTATGGGAGCTCTAGATGTTTGGGGCTAGCAGGTGAGCTCGTCCTGTGATGCCATGAGGATAAGGGTAGCTAGGCGTGGGGCAGACTGGTTTCCACTTTTATACTCAGTGTCTGGAGAGTTCTGCACAGTGACTCTCAGTCTCAGCAGTGCATTGGAATTGCCAAGGGAGCTTTAAAGTTTTTGATGCCTGGACTCTACCCCCAACCCTTTGAATCAGAATCTCTAGAGGTTTATTTTTAAATACACACAGATCAAAAAAAAAAAACCTCGCCAGGTATGTGAAAAATGCAACTTCACTTAACTTAGTGAGAGTTAAGGATCACCGCCTATGTCAGTGTTTCTCAAACTTCAGTGAGCACAGAATCATGGGGGTATGTAAGGGGGGGTTGCTACAGTGCTTAGTCTGTTTTGTGTTGCTATAAAAGAACATCTGAGACTGGGTAATTTATAAAGAATAGAAGCTGCTTTAGCTCCTGGTTCGGCAGGCTGAGAAGTTCAAGGGCATGGCCCTGGCTTCTGGTGAGGGCCTTCCTGCTGGGTCACAACATGGCGGAGAAGGTCTGAAAGGAAGCAGACACATGCAGAGAGGGGGAACCGGAGGGGCATCCTGACTTTAGAACAACCCACTGTCACGGGAACTAATCTATTCCCTTGAGAGCCAATCCAGTCTCCCAAGTGAGAGAATAGCACCAAGCCCTTCATGGGGGACCCATCCCCCTGACCCAAACACCTGGCCCCACTTCCAAACACTGCCACACTGGGGATCACATTTCAACATGAGTTTTGGTGGGGACAAGCAAACCATATTCAAACCATAGCAGGGGTGTGTGTTAAAAATGCTCCTTCCTGGGCCTCTCCTTTGCACACCTTTCTCATTCTATGGTGGAGAATGGGCCTAGGAATATGCATTTTAACCAATTCTAACGAAAGGTATGTCTTAACTAAAGGCTTCAGCTGTCTTGGTAGTAAAACCTCATTCTCTCAGATCCCTTACTGTGAATGAAATAGGGTTTCCAAAATTCCCTAAGGAGAATTATCACCTGGGGCACTTATCAAACATGCAGGTTCCATTTTGCAATCACCAATACAATAATTGATCAAGAGGGCAGAGGTCATGAACAGTTTCTAGAGCCATGGAGTGGGAAGCTACTGGGTAAACAGAAAATGTGCATTGTTCAAAACATCATGCCACAGATTATTTACCACTTAAAAAAGTGAAAAATGGGCCGGGCGTGGTGGCTCACACCTGTAATCCTAGCACTCTGGGAGGCCGAGGTGAGTGGATTGCTCAAGGTCAGGAGTTCGAGACCAGCCTGAGAAAGAGCGAGACCCCATCTCTACTAAAAATAGAAAGAAATTAATTGGCCAACTAAAAATACATATAGAAAAAATTAGCCGGACATGGTGGCGCATGCCTGTAGTCCCAGCTACTCGGGAGGCTGAGGCAGGAGGATCGCTTGAGCCCAGGAGTTTGAGGTTGCTATGAGCTAGGCTGACGCCACGGCACTCTAGCCTGGGCAACAGAGTGAGACTCTGTCTCAAAAAGAAAAAAAAGTGGAAAATGTACCTTTATGACAGAGGGATCCAGGAGCCAGGGGTCTCCACCTTAACCGAGGGCTCACACTCAGCACGGCCAGGAATGGGACAACCTGACATGGTTCACTGCGCCCCATGTGACGCAATAAGATGTACCGTACCCCACATCTTCTATGTCATATTCTTGCCAAAAATACTTAACCTGATTTTAATCATGAGGAAAATTTAGACAAATCTAGAATGTGGGGCGTTCTACATGCCTGGACTCTCTTTGAAAAAGTTAATATCATTTTTTTAAAGGTGAGGAGTTATTCTAGATTAAAGGAGACCAAAGGGAAACACCAAAAAAATATATAATGTGTGCACCTTGGTAGGATCCTGGATTGAACAAGCAGATAGAGGATACACTGTGGACCATGGGGAACTGGACTATCATCTGCACATTAGGGGACATTACTGGATTGATATTACTATTCTCAGGTATGACAGTAGTGTTATGATTGTGGAGGGAAAGGTCCTGACTGTTAGGAGATGCCTGCTGAGGAGAGGGGGAGGAAGGGAGGGTGGGGAATCGAAAACGAACCAAAATGTTAACAATCAGTGAACCTAGGTGAAGGAGATTCAAATGTTCCTCATACATTTGTTTCAATTTCCCTGGGTTTGAGATTTCTCAACATAAAAATGTGGGGAGGAACACAGATTCCTGGGCCCTTCCCCTTGGAGATTCTGATTCAGCAGACTTGGGGTAAGGCCTGGGATGTGTATTTTTATTTTATTTTATTTTTATTTATTTATTTATTTATTTTTGAGACAGAGTCTTGCTCTGTTGCCTGGGCAAGAGTGCCATGGCGTCAGCCTAGCTCACTGCAACCTGAAACTCCTGGGCTCAAGCAATCCTCTTACCTCAGCCTCCCCAGTAGCTGGGACTATAGGCGAGGCCACGATGCCCGGCTAATTTTTCTATGTTTAGTAGAGGGGTGATCTCGCTCTTGGTCAGGCTGGTCTAGAACTCCAGAGCTCAAGCAATCCTCCTGCCTCGGTCTCCCAGAGGGCTAAGATTACAGGTGTCAGCCACCACTCCCCCCACTACCAGGGATTTATATTTTTAAAGGAGTGCTCAGATGGTTTTTATCAAGTGCAATGCACCACCATCTCCAAAGTCTTCCCTAGAGGTCCCCACCCCACCCCAAACCGATGCCTTCATTGCTTTTCAGTCTTCAGACACCCAGCTGGGTACCAGCTTGTGGTACGTCCCATTCCCGTGGCCTAGCCTGGTGTTCTCTCTCTCTGCTTAGATCACACCCCTCTTTCAGGTCTCAGTTCAAAACCGTCACTTCCTCGGGGAAGGTTTTCTAGAACCCACTGAGTCAAACCCCTTGGGAGTGGCTCTCATGGCCCCAGGGACCATAACTGTCATTTCACATGTGGCTTTTGAATTAATGTCTTCCCCTTATGGGCTGGACTGTGTCCCCCCACCCCCAAATTCATACTTTGAAGTCCTAACATCCAGGACCTCAACCGTGACTGTATTTGGAGACAGAGTCTTGAAAGAGGTGGGTAAGATGAGTTCCTATGGGTGGGCCCTAATCCAGTAGGACTTGTGTCTTCATAAAAGGGGAATAAGGGACAGGGAAAAGACCCCGTGGGGACACTGGAGGAAGATGTCACTTGCAAGCCAAGGAGACCGGCCTCACCTTGATCTCAGACTTCTAACCCCCAGAATAGTGAGGATATAAAAATCTGTTGTTTGAGCCTCCCAGTCTGTGATATTTTGTTACGGCAGCCCCAGGACACTAATATAGTGAGCGCCACCGAGTGCCACCCATCAGGCAGCCAGACTGCTTTGTTGAGGAAGCCCGGCACACTGGAGGCGCACAGGATGGATTCGCTGAACGAACGCAACAACCCTGCTTTACGAGGCTGGCGGGAGGGTTTAGAGGAACAGATTCCGGTCCTGGCATCACTAGGGCTTTAGTAAACATGCGTTTGAAAATGCAGCTAGATAGCATCTGGGGAATTATAACCTGAGGCTTAGGCTTTCCTCCCCTCCATTTTTGTTGTGTTGCTGCTGCTGCCGCCTCAGCCCTCATTCATCTAGCTACTGTCACATTTTGCCTCTGGGACAGGACAGATACCACCCACAGCAAACAGACTCGTTCTTCAGTCCCAGTGGTAAAATTGAGCCTGGAACATCCACAACCCAGGGGGTACCCTGAACACCAAAGTGCTTTTCATGCGTTGCTGTCTGGAATAAAAAAGGGAAGGTCTTTTGGAATTCTAGAAATCCAGGCTTGGAGGATACAGTCGTCTCTCAGTATCTGGAGGGCATTGTCTCCCCAAATCAGTGCATACTCAAGTCCTACCGTGGGCTCCAAGGAACCTGTGGGTACAAAAACGTGGCCACGCCCATCACCTCTCACACCCGGAGGATACTGTATTTTATATCCACACTGGATTGCAGAACTGGGGAACCCATCCAAAGAGACTGTATTTATTGAACAAAGTCTGCGTGTAAGTGGACCCACACAGTTCAAAACTACGTTAAGGTTCGACTGTACACAGGCAAAGCATGAAGTAAGAAGGCAAAATATTTATCCCCAGACAACAAATTGGTTGAAGAGACGCTCAACTTCTCAATTATCAGGAAAATATAAATAAAACAGCCAGGAGTTCAAACCTATCAGAAAGGCAAAAAAAAAAAAAAAAAAAGTCTGCCAATACTGAGATGGGCTAAGACTGCACAACTGGAATCCCACGGAGTGTGCGGAAACAGACACTGGTACACCTGTCTTGGAGAGAAATGTGGTATTATTTAGGGAAGTTGGATACACATGTCCTGTAACCCCCACAGGTCCACATTTAGGAACACCAGCCGAGAGAAAATCCACCACCTATGTAGGAGAAGACATGAGTGCTAACTTGTGACATGTTTGAGCAGGATGTAGTTTGAGGCACTAAGAAGGATAAGACATCAGTGTGAAGGAGCCCCCCTCAGAGCAACATGAATTTTGCTAACATTGAAGCAAGAACAAACATCAAAGTTATGGTGAAGCTTGGCTGAAGAATGCTGAATCGTCAATGCTTTATGAAAAGGCTTTACAATGCTCCAAAGAAATCAGCTGTTTACAAACAGATAACTCATTTTAAGAAGGCACATGACAACGTTGAAGATGAAGCCTGCAGCGGCAGACCATCCACATCAATTTGCAAGGAAAAAATTAATCTTGTTCATGCCCTAATTGGAGAGGACTGACAATTAACAACAGCAACCACAGCCAACACCACAGACATCTCAATGGGTTCAGCTCACACAACTCTGACTGAAAAATTAAATTTGAGCAAAGCTTCCGCTCCATGGGTGCCAAAACCATCATGCCCAGATCAGCTGCAAACAAGAGCGGGACTTTCAACAGAAATGTTAAACAAGTGGGATCAAGATCCTGAAGTATTTCTTCAAAGAGTTGTAACAGGAGATGAAACATAACTTTACAGTGTGATCCGGAAGACAAAGCACAATCAAAGCCATGGCTACCAAGAGGTGGGAGTGGTCCAGTCAAAGCAGAAGTAGACCTGTCAGGAGCAAAGGTCATGGCAACACTTTTTTGGGATGCTCAAGGCATTTTGCTTACTTGTTGCTTTTTGGAGGGCCAAAGGATGATAACATCTGCTTATTACGAGAGTGTTTTGAGACAGAAAAATGCCCAGGAAAGCTTCACCGGAGAGTCCTTCTCCACCTCGACAATGCTTTTGCTCACTCCTTTCATCAAACAAGGGCAATTTTTTGAGAACTTCAATGGGAAACCATTCAGCATCCACCTCACAGTCCTGATTTGGCTCCTTCTGATTTCTTTTTATTTCCTAATCTTAAAAAAAATCTGTAAAGGGCACCCATTTTTCTTAATGGGGTAAAAAAGACTGCATTGACATGGTTAAATTCCTGGGACCTTAAGTTCTTTAGGGATGGACTAAATGGCTGGTATCGTCACTTACAAAATTGTCTTGAACTTGATGGAGATTATGATGGAAAATAAAGTTTACATTTTTACCCCTTAATATTTTGAGACGCAAAATAAAGTTTCTATTTTTAATGTTTATCTTGTAACTCCATTTTCCACAAACTTTTTGAAGTCCTCTCTTATATGTAAGGGTATTCATTATAGCTTTAGCTGTAACAGCAAAAGGCTGGCAACATCCTAAATGCCTACCAATAGGGGAATGAATAAATGAATTAAGAAGCATTTTAATGTCATGGAAACCTAAGCAACAGAGAAAATGAACTGAAATAAATCTGCCTGTATCAACACTGATAAATCTGAAAAACAAAATGAGTTAGGGGGGGAACAAGTTGTAAATGGATGCTTACAGTGTGATATTTGTATACTTTTTTTTTTCTTTTGAGAGAGAGTCTCACTCTGTTGCCCAGGCTAGAGTGCCGTGGCATCAGCCTAGCTCACAGCAACCTCAAACTCCTGGGCTCAGGCAATCCTTCTGCCTCAGCCTCCTGAGTAGCTGGGACTACAGGCATGCACCACCATGCCCAGCTAATTTTTTCTATATATTTTTAGTTGGCCAATTAATATCTTTCTATTTTTAGTAAAGATGGGGTCTCGCTCTTGCTCAGACTGGTTTCGAACTCCTGAGCTCAAATGATCCTCCAGCCCCAGCCTCCCAGAGTGCTAGGATTACAGGAGTGAGCCACCGCACCCAGCCAATATTTGTGTACTTTAAAACTACAATAGCATCCATTTGTGATACACAGACACGCAATAGAGGTATAAAACATAGTGGCCTGGATGTCTTCACTACCCCTACAGATCCATTCTCCAGCCCTCATCCTCCTCTGCAGCACTGTGGGTTAAACTGTAGGAATTCCCTTGTCTTCTGGCTTCTTGTAGGGTTTAGCCAAAGGGAGGTACCAGCAAGAGATCAGAGGGCAGAAGGCATGAAGCCATGTGAACTGGCTGTGTCCCTCTACTGAAGAACACAGTTTCTGTTGGTGGCCCTCTTTAGGCGTTAGTCATTGCTCATTCTCCTTGCCTCAGTTTCCCCATTCATAAAGTTAGCATGATAAAAACACCTACCTCCTAGGTTCATTGCATGGACCAGGTAAGTACAGGGACTTGGCCCAGTGCCTGGTAGGTTATAAACACTCAGAAAAAGTTAGCTTGTATAGTTATTAATCACACCTTCTCTCCATTCCTACAAAGAATCTCTGCCCCCTTCTTTTTTAGACATTAAACCTCATGGCTTCCCTTAATGTTATTTAAAATTTCAAAATACAGGTCTGAAAGCAATCCTTTATCATAAACCATGGGAGTTAAATGTGCTTTGGAATTTCAGAATTTTTTTGGATTTTATAAATGTAATGTGCTGGGCGCGGTGGCACACACTTGTAATCCTAGCACTCTGGGAGGCCCAGGCAGGAGGATCCTTGAGCTCAAGAGTTCAAGACCAGCCTGAGCAAGAGCGAGACCCCGTCCCTACTAAAAATAGAAAAATTAGCCAGGAGTTGTGGCTGGAGCCTGTAGTCCCAGCTACTTGGGAGGCGGAAGCAGAAAGATAGCTTAAGCCCAGGAGTTTGAGGTTGCTGTGAGTTAGGCTGATGCCACAGCACTCTACCATGAGCAACAGAGTGAGACTCTGTCTCAAAAAAAAAAAAAAAGGCAATGTGATACTGGGCCCCATTGATTCAATAGGTCTGGGGCGGGTCCTGAGAATTCCCATTTCTCACAAGTTTCCTGGTGATGCCAGTACTGCTGGTCTGGGGACCACACTTTGAGAACCACTGCTCTCTGCTGTGTAACAGCCTTAGAGGGCCCAGAGCAGCACCCCACAATCAACCATTAATATTTCCACTGTGGAATGTTAATGAAAGACTATAAATAACCTATGTCAGTTCAGTAGGTTTAGCTACTGAGGAAGATTGTATAAGCTGGTGCAAACACATTTAGTTTTCAGAGAATTTTGGATTTTGGAAGAATGTAAAAGATTGTGGACTTGTAAATGGAATCTCATGATCAAAGATGAAAGAGTACAAAAAAATGGTAGTGTTAGAATATGCGTTTTTAAACTAACCTTGACCTGCCACCATCAGGGATTGTGAATGTCTGTGGAATGAATGAATGAATGAGACTAAGCTTCTCTCCAGGAAGAAGGAAGGGAGAACGGTGGGTCCTGCATTATTTCCTTTGGCCACCAGGTGGCAGCATCAGCTCTCCATTAAGATTGGGGAGCGTGCTGGAGAGAGGCGTTCCATGCTTTTACGTGAAAACAGAGCCAGGCGGTGGTAGAAGCTCTGGAAGAGCCCTATGGCTGAGTTACTATCGCTATGTATCAAAACACCCCAAAACTTAGTGGAGTAGAACAACCATTTCATTATGCTGGTGAATTCTGCGGGTCTGAAATTTGGAAAGGGTGCAGCCGGGACAGCTCATCTGTTCACATGTCCAGGGCATCAGGTGGAAAGACTCACTGTCTAGGAGTGACTCAACAGCTGAGGATGGGAGGTGTGTGGGGAGGGTGACTCAGTAGCTGGGAGCTGGAATTGTCTGGAGGCGTCTTCACTCACATGTCTGGTGATTGATGCTGGCTGTCAGCCACACACCTACCTAGGGTCCCTCTGCATGGGCTGCTTGGGCTTCCTCCCAGCATGGCTGCTGGGCTCAAGTGTAGGTTTCAAGGGGAGAGGACGTAGGCCACCACTGGATGGAGGAAAGTTAAGGTCAGTGTATTAGTTTGCTAAGGCTGCCATAACAAGTACTGCAGAGAGGGTGACTTAAACAACATAAATTTATTTCTCACAGTTCTAGACACTAGAAACAGGTGTTGGCAGGGTGGGTTTCTCTGGAGGCCTCTCTCCTTGGCATGCAGATGGCTGCCTTCTCGCTGTGTCCTAACATGGCCTTTCTTCTGTGTGGTGCTTGCCTGCTATCTCTTCTTCTTGTAAGGACACCAATCATATTGAATTAGGGCTCCACTCTAAGGGCTTTATTTTAACTTAATTGTCTCATTAAAGGCTGTGTCTCCAAACACAGTCACATGCCGAGGTTCTGGGCTTCAACATAAATTTGTGGGAGCACAATTCTGCCCATGACAGCCACATTGTCAGAAGATCACGGGAAAGGGATACACTTGTCTTGGGAAAGTGCAGTCTCATGGCACACCCACATGCCAATGGCATTGAGTTTGTTCAACACATCACCGTCATTCCTGCCTCCATGCCTTTGGATGCACCGTTCTCCTTGCCCTGTGTGCCCTCACCTGTCTCCTCTAACAGTCCGCTCCCACTAACCCATCCAGAGCTCTCTGCTCATCCAGAACACCCCTCACCTTGTGCCCTGCCCCAGTCGCCATCGACCGTCAGGATACTCCCCCACACATTCTTGTCCCACTGACCACGTCCACTGCCACCTGTGGACTGCTTCCTTGTGGCTGGCTAAGCCTCTGAGCTGGCTGACTCTCACACCAGGAGCTGCCCTCCTAGAGCAGTCGGCAGTGCGTCAGTCTCATAATGCTCGCAACAGCCATTTTACAGGTGAAGAAAGGGATAGTCAGAGTAGGGAAGTTACTAGCTCAGGACCACAGAACAAGCAAGCGGCAGAGTGAAGATTTGAACCCAAGTCAGCCTGGCTCCAGAGCCTGCGTTTTTCACCTCTCAGCCACTGGGCCTCTGAAAGCCCCGGCATTGGTTCAACCCCCTCCTCTGTGCTGTCCTGGCCCACCTGCTGGTCGCCCTGCTTTTGCATGGGCTGTACCAGGAAGGTCTCATCTGAGCTTATGAATAGGCTGTTGTTCATTACATTGTAATGCCATAGCATTGATGGCACCCAAAGGACCACCACCCTTACTGACTTGGGACTTGCTCCTGTGACTTGCTTTGGCCAGTAGGACATAAGCAAACATGATGCAGGCTGGAGCTTGAAAAGCACTTATATACTGGGCCTGGTTCCCTTGGAACACTGCCATCTTGTGAGTAAAACCAGAGTAGACTCCTTGAGGATGAGAGACCAAGTGCAGAGAATGACCCAGCCACACCACCTCTTCCAGGAATCCCAGCTGACACCCAGACGTGTGCATGAAACTACCTTGGACCACCCACTCTGGTCAAGTAACCATACAAGTGACTCTGGCATGATCAGCAGAAGAACTGCCTGGCTGAGCCCAGCACGAATTGCTGACCCACAGAATCCTGAGCAAATGCAATATTGCTTTTGCTTATTGCTTTAAGTCACTAAGTTTGGGGGTGGTTTATTATGCAGCAATAGATAACCGACCCCCTGCTATGTTTGTCAACTTCTGCTCCAAGGCCCTTCTTTAGGCTTCTAGAAGGACCTTGCTGATGGTACTACTGGTGTCCACCCCTAGAGCACTCCTAAAGTTCCCAAAGTGGTCAGTATTTGAGCTGCCAAGACCCTCTCCCCAATTCTTGTATCTCCTGGGGCCTGATACAGCTACACTCACTTGTGGCTCAGGTCTCAGAGGACTTTGCTCAGAAACATCTTCAGGTGAGGCTGGACCCAGGACCTCAAATAATGTCTCTGGGGCTCTGCTCGATTCTGCTGGGATTCTCTCTGCAGACAGGCTTTCCCCACGTGGTTGCCGTGTTCCATACCCCACGTGTTAACTCAGTGAACAGCCAGAGCCCTCCAGCAGCTTCTGTTCCTTTGACTGGCTGTGTGCCTATGGGGGAAGCTTCCCAAGTTTCCTCTGCAGAGGATAGAAGCCCCAGAGCAGAGCCTCAACAGAGCAATGGTAGCAGCCTTGTCATTTCTGGCCTCCAGCCTGGGGACAGACAGGCAATCATTTTGCACTCAAGACCAGTGTAATAACAATAATAGTATAATAATCATTTTACTTTCTTGCTATGATCCTCTATGTAATATCCAGGATATTACATATTTTACCTTTATTTTGATGTATCTTATGTTTGTCCTCATATTCTTTTTTTTCCACGTTAGTATGCTATTTTTCAATCTCTTGTTTTTTCTCTTTATATTAGCATGGCTCTTATTACCTTATTATTTTATATTTTAAAAATTCTTTGGTCCTTCAATTTCTTTTATAGTAACACCATTTCCAAATACATGTGCAGGCATTTTTTTTTTTGCAGCGCTATTTGTAATAGAATAAATTTGGAAACAGATTTATTCAAATGTCACTCAAAGACGGAATGATTAAACCATGGAATGAAACGTAATGGAATACTATTCAAATGTTTAAATGAATGAGTTACTTCACAAGAAATGTGGAGGAACTATATGAATAAAACTTTCAAAGTCTATTATTTGGCATGAAGATGTGAATACAGGAAAAAGGCACATCCCATTTTTGGCCAGAAGAGTCAATAAAGAAAAGATACTATCTTTCTATCTTTCATCTATAATTTTATTGGAATGCAAATACATATACCAACAGTATTATTCTGGAACTTGACAAACTGATTCCAAATATTATGCAGGCAAATCAAGAAAAGTTTTGGGGGAAAAAAGAGAGAGACAGAGAAATCTGGGAGACAAACTCTGCCAGATCTTAAAATATGTTATGAAGTGAAAGTAATAAATAGTTAATTATGAATTCAGGCATAGACAAGAGAGATGAGTCCGGAGGTAGACCAAAATACATAAGATCATGTAATAAACATTAATAATAAAAGTGGCATCTAAATCAGTCAGGGAAAGCTGGATTACTCAATAAATATTGTTGGTACAACTCACTAGTCATCAGAAAAGAAATTCAGCTGAAGCCCTACCACAAACCTATGCCAAGATAAATTCCGATTGGATAAATAAATTACGGTGCACGCATAAAATAAAATACTACACAACGATGAAAATGAATGAACCACAGCTACCTGCAACGTGAGTGAATCTTGAAAACAATGTTTAGGGATGCAAAATGAACATGTTATTATAATGTTATAATAACGTTATAAAGAACACAAATTCAATACTACAGAAGTCGGTACCACCACGCCCAGCTAATTTTTTCTATTTTTAGTAGAGACGGGTCTCGCTCTTGCTCAGGCTAGTCTGGAACTCTTGAGCTCAAGTGACTCTAATATAATTATTTGAACATATATACACATATATGTATATCTTCATAATAACCATACCAATGTCATTATTAACAACCTCACTACTGAAAACAGTAAGATTTATTTGTAGTTCTTTTTCACTCTTAGAATATATCCCACTAAAGAGGTACATTCAACTACTGTGGTTTTTTTCTCAACTGCTGTGGAAAAAGTCACTTAAAATAAAGTTACCTAATTAAAGTCACTTAAAATAAGTCCTCTCTGGGTAAGCCACCAACTTGATACATAATTAGGTTCACTTGTTTCACTTTGCTTTTGATTTTAAGCATTGTGCTCTTACTTTGACTGAAATTGGTTTGTTTTATAATTGTGTGTAAGATATACGTGATTCCCAAGTCAAATATGCAAAGCATGTATTGTTAATTTAAAATGAGACAAAGCCTCTCAAAGTCTTTGTTTTAAGGAAATCACAGTCACAGGAGAAAGAACAAACAAACTTGCAAAGCTCTCCTGGCCAGTACAAAGAGTACCTCCGTCTTTAAAAACAGAGATGTCAGTTGCAATGTTATCACCAGGGAGATGTATAATTAAGAAGGCTACCAGCATAAAAGCAGATTTTTTTTTTTTAACATCACGCAGTTACATTTCTCTGAAACCCAGGTGGCTTAAAAGATTCTGCTGTTTCATGTAACATTTGCAGCAGCAATCAGAACAGGATAAGAGAGTCGCATATTTTCCTACAAGTGCCTATAGTGGGGGTAGAGGGCAATGCGCTTGTAAACGCCCTCCACTGAAATGCTCTATCTGAACAGGCTCTTTCCCCAGCTTTATGACGTTCTCAGCCGAGCGTCTGCTTTTCCAATCTTGCAGGGAAGAGGGAACATCTTTTTCTCTTTCTGGGATTGTCTTCCCTAGACATTGTGGACGAGGACGATCTGCACTCTCAAGGCCGAGCACTGGGGTGCCATCAGACAGCAGGAGTCGAAAGACAGGCTGAGGACGCAAACCCAGAATATGGAAAAGGAAAGGGCAAGGAGAAGGTCTACGATTCCGCTTCTGTGGCTCACAAGGAGCCAAACCCGAGGCCCTTCACATGCCCGAGCTATGCCTCTGTTCCCACTTTCGTCACCCAACCTGGCTCCTCTGGCAGCTCTTTCCAAGTTGGCCCTTCTCCAACATCAGCCCCGAATTCAGAAAAGAGTCTTCAGAGATTTTGCATCTGTGTCATGGGGTGCTCCCCAGAAAGCCACCAGGTGGCACCGAAGGCTCTATTCACTCACCCTGTTCCCATATATAGCTCAGCCTACCCTGAAGGCTGCCAGGATTAACCAGGTGTGACTGGCATGTCCCCAAATTTCCTAGTGTGTCTGAGCAGTCTTGTAAGAGCCCAGATGTGGGAAAAGCTGTCAAGAAAAAGAGGGCAGGTCACCCTCCCCCCTTGGGACAGCAAAGGCTGACAGAGTCACCATGGACAAAAGGCCCTCGCTCATCTCTAGGAACGCCCTTTCCTGCTGATGATGATCAGGGCATGGTTACTACTGGCCCCATCGTAAAGCCTGACAGATTTAATGACACTTGTGAGGACCCCCAGTCAAAATTACTGCTGAAGTGTCCCAAGCTGGAGAGTGATCAGCCATGAGTAACGCTAAAGGGGTTCCAGAAGTTTGTCCAGGCTGAGAAATGCCCATCAACCTCTCGCCCAGGCAACCCCCAGGTTGCCCAGGAAGCTGTCCAGGTGGGGAGTGGCTGGCAGGACAGGACCACCCCACTCTTGGCCCAGTGTCCATCAAAACCTTACGCAGGCTGGAAAGTTCTGTCAGTTCCCATCGCAAATCTACCCGTCGTTGGTCACCTCAATGCTTTTCGTTTGTGTTGTGGTGTCCTCACATCTGCTTTGTCTAATCAGTCTAAGTTCATGTTGGAATGTTGCATTGCACGTTGCTCCTGCCTTGCAGTGCCTTGAGGGGGTGTGTTTTATCTGCTAAAAAGTTTTAATTTGAATTTTCTGGGTTTGGGCTCTTCTTCCAGTATCCCCATAAGGATGCTGCAGTTTTGCTAATGTTCATATCTGAGCACGTTAGATTTATCTAAACAACTATTAGCAGGAGGATATCGTGGATAAGGAATGGGGTCGGGAGGTGGTTGGGTGGTGTTCCACATTGCTCGAGGGCTCCCCCTTCTGTTGCTATGGTGAAAGACAAATTCTTTAATATCTGACACTTTGTGGTCTGGCTTCCTCTGATCTTCTTTTGCGTTAAGGAGCCTCAGATTACCAGGCCCTTCCTTGCCCCCTTTATACCTCTTCCGGCTTCCAAGGTGCTCCGTCACGCCCAGCAGAGGGGCCTTTCCTAGACCGCCAGCTCTGGTCCTGAGCACGTGCCAAGCACCCTCCCAGTACCCCCGCACTGCCGGTGCCAGCTGGCCTGGGGCAAACCCTTGCTGTCATCTAGGATCTGCTGTCATTGGCCCCGCCCCAACTTGCGGGCAAGTTACTTCCTACTCTATGGCCTAACATCACTCCCCCCACCCCCCGTACTCAGACTCGCTCTCAGACTCACCCTGGCCATCTGCATTCGTTTCCTAGAGCTGCCGTCACAAACCACCACAAACTTGGGGCTTAAAAAACAAACGTATCCTCTCACAGTTCTGCAGGCCAGAGTCTGGAATCAAGGTAGCACCAGGCCACGCTCCCGGTGAGCCCTCAGCACCCTCTGAGTCTAGCTCTGGGCTCTGGATACCCCAAGCGGAATGGAAGACACCTGTTCTTGGGGATCATACCACAGTGCAGCAGAGACCATCCGGGGCCTACATAAAGCCCAAGGAACCATGGCAGGTACCCTACTGTGGTCTGTGTGAGGGGCCGAGGAAACCCACGGGTAGCACACTTCTGCCTGGTGTGCCGGGGAGGACCTGGGCAGCAAAGGTGGCCGTAAAGTCTTGGCGTGCTTAATGTGAGGGCTCAAGGCTCAGCCCCCTTGGCCTGTCCCTCACCACAGCCCCTAACCTTTTACAACCCACAACCCCAAGCAGGGCCAGCTGACTGCTTGTTTGGCCAGGAAATGCCCAGCTCACCTGCCCAACCCAAGTCCTTCCCCGTCAGCACTTGACCTCACCACTGCTGCTTGAACTGCGGACCGTGAGAGAGACCCCAGACCTGATACGTTAGCACATTCCGCCCCCAGACACGTGCTAGGAAACCTCTCTCACACGGAGACTGGGCCTTGCCCTCTCACATCAGTCCTTTCTGAACAGCTCGTGCTTCTCACCATCTCATTAGTCCCTGGGCCCAGCCACGTACAGCCGATGGCTCACAGGGCAATGTCTTGGGTCTTCTACTTTCCCCACCACCACTACCCCCTCCTCATCTGCGGTTTCTAAACCCTTGAGAGCTAGAGGTCCAGGCGATTACCCTTGGTAACAGGAGCAAGCAGGGTCTGAGGGGGCCTCATCAGATGGGTGGGCTAGAGGTTCCATGGGATTTAAATGTACAGATTCTCTGACAGTAATATTAGCAGCTCAGGGGCCTCCTGGGCTCAAATCTTGGTGTGTTTAAGAGTTAAAATTCTTCCCAGGCAATCTCTGCAAAAGGGAGAGATTATCTGTTCATTTAAGATGAAGCTGCAAAAGTACAGAAAATGTAAAATTAAAAAAAGCTACAGATGAACCTTCTCCAGTCTATTTCTTTCTTCAGAAAAGCCTGAAAAGGTTAAAGAGCCAACAAACTCACAGGGACAGGAATAAAACAACTGAAGGAAGGCCTCATATAGTAGAAAAGTTTTCAGCAAAAAAAGTATGACCAAAAGTTGGGCCACTCGTCCTACTGCTGCCCCTTGAGAAGAGGGCACCAAGTATGTCCCCAGCCATCAGAGTGACTGTGCACAAGTTGGTGACCTTTTTTGGGTCTTTTCTCCTTATTTGTAGTGGAATAGGAGAAGGGAAATATTTCTAGCTCCTGAGATTTCATGGGTGACTGCTTTATTACATACATATTACTTTTATTTAAAAATTTAAAAAAATTTTTTTAGAGACAAGGTCTATGTTGCCCAGGCTGGAGTGCAGCAGCTGTTCACAGGTGCACCCATAGTGCACTGCAGCCTCGAACTCCTGGGCTCCAGCGATCCTCCTGCCTCAGCCTCCCGTCAAGTGGGGTCACAGGTGGGCGAGTGCACCAGGCAATAAATACTACGTTTTCACATCCGTGAAAGACCTCCCCCTGCTGGACACTCATGAAATTTCTCAACAAATTCAGAAGAATAAAATATGTACACCAACAAGATAAATTTTAAAGGATTTTTTTTAAACAAAAAAGGCTTTAAAACACAGTACGAAACCTGTCTTGTGCACTTTGTACATCTCTGTCCTCCTGTGTCTTCATTTACTGCTGTAGGAAGCTGATGCCACAGCTCATCAATGTTCAACAAAGGCACCAGGAAGCCACTGAAGGTGTCTTCGCTGCAGAAGCCCCCAAACGAACACAATTCTAAAGGGCAGCTCCCAGTGTCCCTTAACTTTCTCCTCCCCAGGAGAAATCCATTTTGCAACCAAATGTGACCAGTAGACTTGGGCTGGATACATCTAGCATGGTCACCGCCCTGTCATGCTGCCACCAGGGCCCACGGGCATCGCATGCACGGCAGCCTCTCGGGAGGGCGCCTATGCTATGCCTGTTCGCCAGCACTGCTCCCGCCGGCTCCTGGCCCCTTCCCGGATACCTGGGCTTCTGAGGAGCGGGACGCCTGCTTTGGCAGGCGGATGGGGACATAGATGTTGGAAGCACAGTGCTCCTTGAAGTACTCTCCTCCCTTTTCTTCATATTCTTTCCTGGTGATCCAGGCTTCGTCGTCATCTAGATGGTGCAAGGCCCAGTCACGAGCACCATACCAGGCGTCCAGCACGGGGTTCAAGGCAAGTTGAACCTGAAACATGAAAAGAACGTTCACCAGAAGGACGACTCTCACCAGGGCTCCAGGCGTGTATGTTCAGCAGGCTCGGCTACAGCCCCTACACCTTCTCCCCAGAAACACACACATAGGAGGGCCCCAGTCTATTCCAGCACAGTGTGGGGCTATCTCCGCACCCTCCAAACAAAGCTGAGCTGAAACGTCCAGACTCTCCAGAGAGCACACAAGAATGCAGAGCGCACCACACATGACCGCAGAGAACAACAGCTGGCAGGTACTTTATGAACACAAGACCTGCCACTCTGGGTCAGAGAGGCCCAGATGCCCCGCCTCCTGCTCCACGATGCTGCCAACCACAAGCTGGTGCGGAAGAGAGGAGAAGTGGAGACTGGCACTCGAGTGGAGGAAAGGCCTTCCCGGCCCCGTGCTCCTCCTCTCTGTGAGCAGAGGGAAGCAGAGGCTGATGGGAGGCAGCTCTGGTCATGGTAACAAAAGAGTGTCAGAAAAATGACAGCAGAGAAGGGTGACCTGGGCATCCTCTGTGATGCTGCCAGTGCTTACTTCCCAGTGCTTATGAACGAGGAGGCTGGGGGTCAGCAGCTCTGTGAGGGCCCCTCAGCCAGGCTGCCCTCACCATCCGGGTAACACTCTGTAGCTCAACGTCGGCCTGTGTTCCAGACTCAACTGCCTCCCTTCCCACCTCCCTCGCACCTCCTCCCCTCTGCCAACCACATGAATCCCAGCTTGGAATGGTGGTTTTAGAACTTGCGGAGGTAAAGGAGGGGCAGGCCACACAAAGTAGTATCACACACGCAGACAGAGGAGAACACAGTAAAGCAAGTGTAAGCTCAGAAGTCCGAATGCCTGGGCTTAGCACACAGGCATGGACTTGTGAATAACAAGACGGCTCTGACTTGGGAGGAGGCAGGGAGAGAATAAGGTGCTTGGTATACTTCCCAGTACAGACTGTTCAATAAATGGTAGCTATCACCATTACCAATAAAAAGGAAATAAGGTATATGGTTAACAGAATATTATACAGCCATAAAAATGCTTTGGAAATGTACCTATCAATACAGAAAAACTGTCACAATTATTTGAAAGTGAAAAAAATATGGGCTACACAACAAGCTACCAACAATCTCTTTTTTTTGTTAAAATCATACATGAGAAGAAAGACCAGAAGGCATACATATAACATCTCTCATGGAGGCTGGAATTACAATTTTTTTTCCTATTTTCATTTTGACTTACTAAAATTGTCTGATATTTTTGTAATGTTTTTAAGTGTTTTGCTGTTTATGAAAAAACAACAGAAACTACTTTCTTACAGAGGTTGTAAACATTGTGCACATCTTGGGGTTCTCTACCTTTTAAAGATCACACAGGGCCTTAGACATTTCAAACGGTTGAGCCACTGCTGAATACATCATCTAAAATTGGGATGTCAGGGCTTAGTGGCTGTGCGACACACTCACCGCACGAGCAACGTGAAAGGGAGCAGGGACAGTGCGGGAGAGGCCAGCTGGGCTAGGCCACCTGAGACGGGAACAGCTCAAAGCCAGGGCTGGAAGAGATCTGGCAGCAGTGTTCCTCCAACCAACGCTCCCGAAGAAATTCACAGGAAAGGCTTTGGGGATTATCCAGAAATAGGTTTGAAAATCCTCTAAGATTTTTTTCTCAACTACCTCATCACAAGTCGGCCCTGCCAGCGTGACTCAGGCCCTCGCTCACGCTTCCTAGCATCACCCCTGGCTCCGGCGCTGCCGCTCCCTCGGCTCCCCTCCCACCTCCTCCGCCTGGCCCACAGCCTCTTTCTTAGACAGCATCATGGGTGCTGCCCACCCTCCTATGATCCCTAAATGTGGTTGTCCTTTAGGGCTTGATCCTTGACTTCACCTGCCCTCCGCCCCAAGCACATTCACACAAGGAGATGCGGATCCACCCTTCCACCTTCTCTTGAACGCTCACAGCTCTCTATGGCCACCTCCTCCTGTGTGACCGCTGGAAACCCAGCTCAATCCACCCTGGAAACAGAACGTACTAACCTCCCCTCCAGCCTCTTCTTCCTCCTATGGTTCCTAGTTCAGTGAATGTCAGAGTTATCAAACTAGTTGTTCCACCCAGAACTTGCAAGTTGTCATAGGTCCCACTTCTCTCCCCAAATCCAATCTACTATCAAGTTCTGATGACTTTACTCCCTTAATCTCCCTCACATCAACTCCCTCCTTTCCTCTCCTTCTGCCACTGCCTTCGCATTTCTTGCATAGCTACTAAGTGACACCGTGCCAAGGGCTTGGAACATATGTCACAAGACAGTTGCATGGAAACCAGTTGCTGAGAGCTGGAATGAGCTAGTAAGAGTATTCTATGCAAAGGGAACCACCTGCATGCAAAGGCCCTGAGGCAAGAAAAATGGCAGATCCGGGGAACTGACAGTAGCTACCTATGGCTGAAATACAAGGTGGAAGTGGAGTGATGAGGTAACATTGGACAATTCTGCAAGGTCAGATCACAAGGGACCTTGTAAACCATGGTGAGTGGAGACGAGTGGGGACTTCCTCCTAAAGGCTAGGGAGCTGCTTCCTAACTGGTCTCCTTCTTCCAATATTTCTCCTGATCTTCCATTTTTTCACACCAGTGTCAAAAAATATCTTCCTAAAATGCAAATTGGATCACATGACTCCTCTGCTTAGACTCCTTCCTGGTTCACTGTGGCCTAAAGGCAGCAGCTGTGCAGGAAAGGGTTAACAGAGCAGGCCTACTGCCTATCCTCAGGGAGGCAGGTGTACAGGCTGGTCCTTAGCAGGCAACTGGGAACTTAGCTTTTGGGAGGGCTCCCCTCATTATCTGATAAGAGTGGCTCACTGTGCCTGTTTGTACAGACAATGTGGTTTATGCTGAACACCTGCTTTCCTTCTGTGAATCTGGAACTTGGGTATGCTCCAAGCAGGGGGTGCCTATGTGATCCGCCCCCAGGTAAAAACCCTAGGCACTTAGTCTCTAACAAGCTTCCCTAGTTGGCAACATTTCACAGGTTGTCACAACTTGTTGCTGAGGGAATTAAGTATGTCCTGTGTGACTCCACTGGGAGAGGACTCTGGAAGCTTGCACCTGGTTTCCCTCAGACTTTGCCCTATGCACCTTGTCACTTTGCTGATTTTGCTTTGTTTCCTTTCACTGTATTAAGTCATAGCCATAAATACAATTACACGCTGAGTCCTGTGAATCTTCCTAGTCAATCAGCGTACCTGAAGCGGTCTTAGGGACCCCCAACACAACAGCTAGCGTTGAGAGTTTATTATGTGCAGGCCCTGTTCTGAGCGCATGTGCCGTGCACCAGTACACTGAATCCTGGCAACAGGTGCTATGATTACCCACTTCTTACCACTGAGAAAACTGAGGCTTAGCAAAGTTGAGTAATAGTGGCACTGGAGTCAGGACCAAAGCCCAGAGACCACACCCTGAGTGTATCCTACATCATGCAGCACAGTAGATCATGGCCATGCTTCTCAGCAGGACACACAGGCTCTGCATGGTATAGCCTCTGCTGACCGCTCCAGCTCATCCGCCTCCACTCCTCTTTAGCAGCTACATGCTCCAGCCACACTCAACAGCTTCATACTCCCTGAACAAGCTTTTGGCCCCTGTGCCTTTGCCCATGCTAGTCCGTATGTCTGGAATACTCTCTCCAACCTACCCACACCACGCTGTCTAGATGGCACACACCTATTCAACCTTAAAAGATCCAGTTCCACAGAGCCTTCTTTGAACACCAGTAGAGACAGCTGGGCACTCCTGCCTGTGTGTCCATCAAGCTCTGGGGGAACTTGGCCAATTTACTTGGTTGCTGCCCCCTCAGATAGCAAGGTCCTCGCAGCTAGAGGCTGTGCCCAGGTCATCTCAGCATCCCTGCAGTGCCTGATCCATCTTGGGAGCTCAGCCCATGTTTCTTGATAATCAGGAATTTTGGTAGAAAACCCATGGGGCATTCATACCATACAATCAAAAAAAAACAGTCTTTTAGAAGAATAATGACATGGAAAAATATTCATGACACATTAAGAAAACTCAGTTTACAAATTAATACATTTTCATGTGTAGGAAACTTACGAAAGACAAACTTTGCCTGTAGCATGGGGGACAGGGTAGGGAGAATGACTTATTCTTGATGTACACTCCTTTGTACTCTTTGAATTTTATTATATGCATGTCTCCCTTTTCCAATTAAAAAAAACGCAAAGTAGTATATAAACCTTGATTCCCATTCTACTTGAAAAATTAAACATAAACTTAAGACCAGAGGGAAGGCCACAAAAATGTTAATAGATCTCTCTGGATGATGGAATTATACAGTAATTTTTCTCATTTACACTTCATTACTTTTGCAATCAGAAAATAAATTATTAGTGCTATTTTCAAACTAGCTCGCCACATGAACAATCAGTACCTGAAAAGAAGACTGAAAGGGCCTCATCTCCAACAGCTCCTTCTCCATCCTGGCTTTCATCCCGGGATACATCGTGTTCCCGCCGGTGAGGAACACGTTCTGAACCAACATCTCCTGGACGTCCTTTGGGTACCTAGGAGAGAAACAACTCCTTCTGGTATGGTCCCTCTCACTTGAACGTGAGAAGGAAATGCAGATGTGGACATGTAAGCTTTCAGCACAAAATAGAAAACATCTACATGAGAAGTTTAAAAAAAAAAAAAAAAAACCAAAACTTTCACTTTTCATTTGTGTCTCTATAGAATGCTGGTCCAATGTTTCCACATAGCAAATCAAAACCTTAATTTGAATGGTCAACACGTTTCCTTAATGTGATCAGAATTTTTAGATTTTTATAATACATGTTTTTTAAAAATCAGCTTTATTGAGGATTACTTTACATACATTTTGATAAAGTCTGATAAATTTACATACCCCAGTAACCATTACCACAATGAAGATATAAAACATTTCCACATCCCCAAAATGTCCCACGTCCTTTTTGAGGGTCCATCTCCCCACTTGTGCTTTTTTCTTTTTTATAACAGCTTTATCTTAGACATGTTTGATCACTTTCCCACTCACTGTTAAGACAAAGCTCAAAGCCACTCAAACAAAGTAGTTGCAAAAGCTTTTTTCCCTTGCTAGGTGCAAATTCCCATCCTGTCACAAGCCACAGCAGCCGGAGTACTACAGTCATACTCCCTACTTGTCCAACTTGAATTACGCAATCTCACACTGCAGGGAAGGCCTGTATACACAGGGGGAGGGAGGTGTATTCTCAGAAAAATGTAAACCCTTTAATAAGTAAAATGCCTGCAAGGAAAGGAAAAAAAAAACTTTTATAACCTCTGCAGTATTTTTAGGGTGATTTAAAATCACTAGTCTTCAATAACACGAAGGTTTACATGAAAGCCAGAGCGCACGTTATCATGTCGCTCCACTTAAACTCTTAAAGCTGCTCAAATCAAATGAGCACTTACAGACTCAGAAAACAACTACAGACAGTCCCAACCAGGTGCCAGGCCTGGTGACAGAGATAAAAGGATACTATTGGAGCACAGCAACTCAGTGAAAAGAAAAGAGCGAGACGGATTTCCAAAGTGCCCGACCATCAAATCTACCATTTGGTGCAAAGTCAAAGGACAAGGTTCAGGAAAATATAAGGAATAGAAGTTTCACCGTCTCACCGGTCCAGAATGTACTGAAGGGTCTCCGCAATCCCAGCCTGCTCTTCTCCTATGAGAGATGGCTGGAAGATGATTTCCGGAGCTCGAATTCTTTCTGTCCCAACAAACAGCTGATGATATGCTGCCAAGTTAAACACGGGCTTTAAAGACCCAAGGTTTAAAAGATATTTTTAGGCCATAATGATAAACATCCCAGTTACCAGTTTCCTCAAACTGTACTTCTTATTTCTAAATAGTTTCTGTCCTTTGTTCATGCCAAATTAGCCTCCTCCCAACTCTCTTGACTTGCTAATTCAATCTTCTACCTTCTTTCAACCTCTGAATTATAAATACCTACATATTTACATCATGAAATGGTCCCTGCATTACAGGGAAAGAGACATCGTGGAGAGCAGCAATAAAAATGCCCAGCATGGAGGACAGGTCTCCTGCCCTGTCCTGGTCTAGCACCCCCCGCCCCTCTCTCCCAGGTGGGTCTCAGAGTCAGGGCAGTTCACCTGGTTGCCATTGTAATGACAGAAACACAGACCCCAGAGAGGATTAAGCCTAAGGACACTGGCTTAAATGTAAACGAAACCATTAAAAGCCAGTCTTCAGATCTAAAGTTCCTACTTACTTGCCCAAATGTTTCTGCTAGGCAGATTCTCACGGATTCACATCTTAAGTACTGGAACCTCAATCAATAACTGGGAAAAAATCCCTGACTTCAGATGTTTTAAGAAGTGGTACCTCTTTTTCTAGAAAGCATGACTGAGATTTAAAAAAAAAAAAAGAAGGATAGTCCTAAAGAAACAGACCAGACTAGCCCAGCCATTTACGTCAACAGCTTCAAAGCAGAAGCACAGTCTAGGCTGCAGGAGTCAAACCTGGACAGTGGCGACTGGCTTCTCCACTTCAGGTGTTTCCTCTGAAAACAAGGGCTCAAAATCATTCATGCTTTCCACGTCTTCCAAAGACGGCTCGAGCTGCTCCAGGTCAGGGGTCTAGAATAGAACAGAAGAAACAAAACCCAATCTGTGCCTTCAGCAAGCCTTGGTTGGCTCTATTAGACGAGTGTCATGAAAAATAACCAGCATCTTGCTCAATGTTTTAAAAGCTTACATAACAACTATGAAAAATTTTCTAAGCAACTTTTTTAAAAAGCACACACATAAACACAAAGATGAAAAGATTAAAAAGCCAGAAACGGGCTTGGCTTTTGTCTCCTACCTTTCCTGTGTATACAAGCCTACCAACCGCTACCTTCTCTGAAACGTTCTGATAGTACCAGGTAGGGCCTGGGCCCCGTGGATGACTTGCTCCTTGCGTTAGTTACACCCCGCACACACAACTCTGGGGGAGAAGGGTGTGACAGCTGACAAGGTAGCTAGACTACCAGAAAAATTAAACCTCTTAATAATTAATAAATATATGTGCCAACACTAATGGCAACAATTAGTCCCTTAACAGCAAGCAGGTCCTGCTGGGCTGGGGACATGACTAAAACATCTCTCAAACTCTCCCACCAACCCTTCCGGCTTCTCTCTTCTCTGACTGCTTTCTCAATCTCTTTCCCTGGCTCTTCTGCCACCCAGCTCCTAAGTGGTGGCATTCCCCAGGCCTTTGCCTTTTCTCACGTCCCATTTGATTCTATGTCCTCACATAGGTGAGTCCTGGAAAGTTCTACCTGATGTCCTACAAAGACTTTAAAGACAAGGTGTCAAAACTTAGCTCATTATCTTCCCAAATGTGGTCAAAGGCATTACCACCCATGTACTCACTGCCTTTCAAAACAGCCTAAGTGCTATGAGAGTGGCAGCTGGAATGGGATTTTGCTTGAGTCTGAATCTCAGCTGCACGACTTCTACCTATGCGACCTTGGGCAAATTTCCTCACTTGCCCAAGTCTCAGTTTCCTTGTCTGTAAAATGGGAATGATGATAGTACCCACTCACTGAGTTGTGAAAACTAACTAGGACAACACTTGCACGAGTGCTCAGCATGGGGTATGGCACGCGCCACGTGTTCTGTTACCATCAGCCACTGCCACTCCTGTCACCTTCGCTTGTAAATGGCACTGAGATCTTGGGATCCTACCTCTGAAGTAACTCCTTCTCCACCCTCCTGCCCCATGGCTACTGACAAACTGCAGGTCCACAGCACCTCTCTTCTGGACACCACAACACATTTTCATTCTGTTTTCTCACTTTCAGTCTAACTTCTCCCTTCAACCCACCGTCCTAACTGCCACCAATTATTTTCCTAAAATAAAATCTTATCCTATCATCTCCTTGCTCAATCTCCTTCGAGGGCTCTGTATGTCTGAAGGACAATATGCAGGCTCCTTAGCCTGACAGGTGAAGACCTTTATAGCTGTCTCTGCTTCATCACCCACCACCGCCCTTCTTGACCACACTCTATAAACTTCCCTGCACGAGTGGTTCTTCCACCTAAAATGGCCTTCCCTCCTCCTTTGCTACCTACTGGAATCAGGTGATCTTTCAGGGCCCAGATCAAACAGCCCAATCCTTTCTCAAAAATCCATCTATATTCCAACATCAGCCTCCACCACACCTGACATGCTCCATCCCAAGCAGCTAAGTGTGATGCTACAGCCCTTGGTTTTTGCTTTTTGGTTGTGTTTTTTTTTTAGACACCTGGGAGGACAGGAATTCAGTTTGTTTGCTTTTTTAAAGACATGGATGTCACTCTGTCGCGCAGGCTGGATGGAGTGCAGTGGCACAAACACTGCTCAGTGCAACCTCAAGTGATCCTCCTGCCTCTGTCTCCTGAGTAGCTGGACTACAGGCATGTACCACAATGCTGGGCTGATTTATTTTTTTATTTTTTTTTTAGAAGCAGGGTCTCGCTATATTGCTCAGGTTGAGGAGCTATATATCTTAGTCACCTCTGCATCCCTGGCCCCTGGCATACTATGCCTGGCACCAACGGCCCATGGGACGTACCCTAAAATTCCCGCCAGAATACAGAAAATTATAAACCTTTGGGTTTCAAAAGGCTTCTTCAGCTGCAGCAAAAATATCATCATTTGCTTTCATCTAGCTACATTAAAAAACATGTCATCTTAAAAAAAATCAAATTCTTAGCTTCACTAAGAATGGTAAAAAGAATATTTACTTATCCTAATTCATATGATTCACAGAGAGGAACAAAGCTAATAATTTCAATGCAGAAAAAAGGCATCCAACAGAGAACAGATTTCTCCACCACGGCTGGCTTCTCTCCCCCTAGGGTTTGCCAAGGTGTCCACATGTATTGTGTGGTGTTCAGGAACACTAATATGGCTGTTCTTTTGGAACTCAACAGAATGACAGTTTGCCAAAGCACATCAGAGAAGATGCAGCACGGTTCCCCAAAACGGCCTTCAGCAGCAGCAGAACAAGCAGAGGCCAACTCCGATCTTGGCTGGTAAAGCAAGAGAACTTCCTATATTTGGTCCATTGTGTTTTCCAACAAATGATGATGCTCTAAAACTGTATTCTCCCCCTCCTACCCTTATGCTGTGCTTGTAGCTATGAAAAGCCAGCATCTTCTAGTTCAAATACCTCATCAGAAAGCAAAGCCTACTCCTTTACAACATCCTCACAGGGATAACTGCAGAACAGCAAGGCAGAATGGATTGGTCTGTTAAGGAAAAAGGGATTTCAGGACACACTGTAATTTTAAAAATTCCAGCTATATTACTCCAATCAGCCATCACTGCTTAAGCGGAATTTCAGTATGAAATTTGGTCCACATATATCTATTCACTTCATTCTAAATCAAAGATATAGTTGGAAAATACTACAAGTATTTGTTGAAAGGTAGAACTGGCTAGCCAGTGTCACGGTCAAATTTATTCCACGAATGTGACTATAACTGACTCTAATTGCCAAAAATTACCCTCCATAAATGCTGACTGACCATTACAGCTTTCATGATCAATCAATTCATCAAATTTGTTGACTACAGAGAAATCTTTTAAAGTCCAACATTTCAAAACCTCCCAAGGGGCTGGGTGCGGTGGCTCACGCCTGTAATCCTAGCACACTGGGAAGCCAAGGCAGGAGGATCGCTCAAGGTCAGGAGTTCGAAACCAGCCTGAGCAAGAGCGAGACCCCGTCTCTACCAAAAATAGAAACAAATTTATCAGCCAACTAAAAAAAAAATATGTAAAAAAAAAAATTAGCCGGGCATGGTGGCGCATGCCTATAGTCCCAGCTACTTGGGAGGCTGAGGAAGAAGGATCACTTGAGCCCAGGAGTTTGAGGCTGCTGTGAACTAGGCTGACGCCATGGCACTCACTCTAGCCCTGGCAACAGAGTGAGACTTTGTCTCAAAAAAAAAAAAAAAAAAACCTCCCAGCAAATTTAAATATGTGCCCCAGGAGCACAGAACAAAGCAGGTGCTTAGTAAGTATCTACTGAACAAATGGAGGAGTGGTTGAATCACAGCATGTAACAAATGCAGAAAAATGAACAAAGAAAAGGATAAACTAGTTACCCAACTGCTCAGGAATCACATCTTCACAGCTGCTTGTTTTTTTTCCTCTTTAAATCTGAAATTCCTCACCTGCACATGGCTTAGTGGCACCTTTCTGGTATAAAGCAGCGTATGTCCTGCTGACATGCTAAACATGATAAAAACTAAATATGGATGAATATAAAACAAAGACGACATGGTGCTGGATTTCAGTAAGCTTTCACCAAAGCTTTAATGGTCAGTCAGCACTTACTGAGGGTAATTTTTGGCGATTACAGTCAGTTGCAGTCAGATTCATGAGATAAATTCGACCATGACACTGGCTAGCCAGTTCTACCTTTTAAAAAATACTTGGTCAAATCCGAAACAAAGACCTGAAAACTGGGAGAAGCAAACGAGAAAAAGCACACTGACTCATCTGAAGCTGATCTGGGATGCTGCAGGGGAATAAGATGGTGAATGCCCCTTCTACCCAAGATCTCAGTGATCTGGGAAGGTGTATCTAGAAAGCCTCCCTCAGGATCTGCTCTCTAAAGCACGTGTGCTCCTGGCCAGTTACTGTCCTCACATGATCTACAGCCTGTCAATGAGAGGCAGAGAATGCAAGGCTGAGAGCAGGAACTATGGGTGAACCTCCAGCTGAGAGCCCGTCACTACACAAGTAAGCGTCACACTGAGCCAGAGAAAGCTCTGACATCACTGATAAGCACCACCCAGCACCCAGCATCAAATGGCACTGACTTGGATTTTTCCACAGTATTACTTCTCTCTAAAAGCATAGGTAATCAAGAGTTTAAAGAAAGCAGATTTAACCACAAAAAGCTAGTCTGGTTAATCCTGCCTAAAACATGTCCCAAGGCAATGAGTGAATTCTTTTGTTTTGGAACTGCAGGGATGACAAATTCAGGAATTATGCATATACTTATCAACACTTAGTTCCAGTTTTAAAGACAGGAGACCCAACCTGTGACTTCTGTGCTGAGGAGTGACCTGCAGGCTGCACCTTCATCATGTGGGCCCCAAGGTGCCAGGGTTTGGCCAACCCAGGGCCCAGCTCAGCTCTGCCACCTTCCCTTTTTGCCACATCAACACATATTAACAGTGTCCAGGCAGGGAAACAAATGAGAAAAAGAGAAAATCAAAGAGCTTATTCAAAGAGTTAGTCTTTAGTCATTAATAAGAGGCTGACCTTAAGGCAACCTACAGATGTTTTATTGAGCATAGCTACTAGTTGTAAAAACTCACATAAACTCTGTATGAAACGTGATCCCTGTCCTTAGGGAGCATCAAGATGGAAGAGAGGGAAGTGAACAATCAACCTTGATACAGTTAATAAAACACCAGAAGAACGTTAAAGAGAGTGTATGACTGTCAAATGACCATCAGAGGAGCAGGTTCGGATTTAAGACAGCACCAAAGGATTGGTGTGTGAGTGTTCTCGCTATTTACACGCACACTTCCCCTTCCAGGGGGCCAGAGGCCTACAGGGTGAAATCCCTCCAGACAGAACTTCAGTTGGTACACGGTCAGCGCCATCACTGCCCCAGCCATGTGCCAGTGGACAGCATGCGTCATGCTGTTCTCTTTTCCTCCTGGACTCCTCTGCCACCCTCCTCTGATGTCAGCCCTCTCAGGACACTGCTCTCCCTCAGGAAGGGCTGCTCCCTCCCAGGGCCCTGACAGTTACCTCTGGCTTGCTGTCTACCACATCCACCTCCAGGTTGACTTCTGCTTGAAGGATTTTCTGCTTAGCTTGCTCCACTGCCAAACTGAGCTTCTGTATGTAGGACTGAAGCTCTTCTGGGGAGTCCATGTTCAGTTCTATCAGAGCTTTGTGAAACTGATCCATCTGGCCATCCTCTAGAAGTTCCTGAAACCAGAGCAGTCACAATTCATCCTCAGGCCAGGCGTGGTGACTCACGCCTGTAATCCTAGCACTCTGGGAGGCCAAGGCAGGAGGATTATTTGAGCTCAGGAGTTCAAGACCAGCCTGAGCAAGAACAAGACCCCATCTCTACTAAAAATAGAAAGAAATTAGCCAGACAACTAAAAATATATATAAAATTAGCCGGGCATGGTGGCACATGCCTGTAGTCCCAGCTACTCGGGAGGCTGAGGCAGGAGGATTGCTTGAGCCCAGGAGTTTGAGGTTGCTGTGAGCTAGGCTGATGTCATGGCACTCCATTCTGGGCAACAGATCAAGACTCTGTCTCAACAGCAAAAAAAAAAAAAAAAAAAAAGACAAACAGGGCAATCACAAACAGGAAGGAAAGTGAAGTAGCTTCAAGCCAAACAGAGAAGAAGTGCAGCAGGAGAGGGCTCCCCTGGCCCACCCGTTGCTGAGCATATCGCCAGTTCCTGCCATAGTTTGGCACAGCTGCTCTCCTCTACAGCTGTCTCTAGGCAGCACAGTTCCAGCAACAGCTGATTAGGCAAAACTAATCAATGGTAACAGATGACAGAAATGTTGTTACCATTTACGGAAGAAGGTGGGAAAGTTATTGACCAAGAGGAGACATGAGGGAGGCTTCTGGGATGCTGGTACAGCTCTATTTCTTGATCTGATAGCAGATACATGGGTGTGTTTTACTTTGTGAAAATTCATCGAGGTGCAGACTTAAGATTTGTGCAATTTGCATTATATGTTCTACACTTAAATTAACAAATTAAAAACTGAAATAAAGGAGATTATAAGGCCAAAATAAACAAATCGATAAAGCTGGAGCCCACAGCTCTTTGAGAAAAAGCTGCTTTTATACTGTACTCTACACTGATGATCCCCCAGACTCATTCGTGACCCCAAAAGGGACTTAGAGGGTCAACACATTTTATGGCCAAGGAAAGATTTACAGGAAGAAAATGTTCTGGGACCATCTTGCTGAGCATGGCTGGGAGCACATCCCCGTATCTGCCGTTACCTGCACATAGAGCAGTCTGTCCAGCCGCTCCTGATCCAGCTGCAGCTTCTCCTCCCGCCGCCGGGCGTTGAGCTCCTGCAGCCGCCGCAGCTGCTGCTGCCGCCTTTCCTGTTTCTCCTCGGAGGTCAGGGTGCTGCCAAGAAGCTTGCTAGAAAATGGGAGCTGCATCTTGTGGACGTTGTCCTCATAATAATCAGGGCACCGCCATTTCTGCAATTCTTCAAAGAAATAATTTTGGAAGTTATGAAATAGAAACACTATTAACACAAAAATTAAAACATCAATGCCTGGGTTTCACATACAGGTTTAAGATGGAGAAAACACACTCCACCCAATCTCTGAATCCACTCAATCAACTAAATGCAGCTATAAAACCTGGATATCTTGCCAGCAGAGCTCTTCTAAAAGACTGCTAAATAAAGTTCTTCAGATAGAAATGGCACCAGAAGGAGGCGTGGAACATCAGGAATGTAGGAAGAGCAATGGAAATGATGAAAATCTGGTTAAACATAATAGTCTAATCTCCCCATGAATTCTCTAAAATGTGTTTGACAATTTAAAGTAAAAATCATAACACTGTCTGATGGGTTTCCAGTGTATGTAGCTGTAACATATAAGACAACTCCAACATAAACAGGGAAGGGTAACGAGTCTATATAGTGCTAACATTTTTACATTCCACTTGAAATGGTAAATATTAATTCTGAGTAGACTGTGAAGTTATGTTTCCTGTAATCTCTAGGGCAGCCACTAAAAAAACCTACACAGAGACAGAAAAAAAACCCGATAAATTAAAATGGAATACTAAAAAAAGAAAAAAAAGTTCAAATAACCTAAAAGAAGGCAGGAGAGAGAAAAGGATGAGCAACAAACGGACGGAACAACAAACGACAAATAAAATGGTGGACCCAAATTCACATATATTAATAATTGATTGTAAACGGTCTTAACATACCAATTAAAAGACATTGACAAAACAGATTTTTAAAAAATGACCCAACTACTAAGAAATTCACTGTGAATATAATGGTACATGTAGATGAAAAGTAAAAGGATGGAAAAATGTACCATGTGCACACAGATCAAAAGGAAGTTGGAGTGGCTCTATTAATATTCAAGTAGACTTCAAAGCGAAACAAGTTGCCAAGGAGAAGGACAGATGTTACATAATGATAAAAGGTCAATTTGCCAAGAAGACTTAAGAATCCTAAATACGTACTTAATAAAAGAGATTCAGATACATGAAAGCAAAAGCTGAGAGAAATGAAAGGAGAAATAGGAAAATCCACAATTATACCTACAGACGTCAACATTCTTTTCTCAATAATCTGTAGAGTCAGTAGATAGAAAATAAACAGGGATACAGAAGACCTGAACGTCACCACCAACAGAACCTAAATGACATCACAGAACACTCCACCCAACAGGAGCAGAGTATGCATTCTTCTCAAGTGTATATGAAACTTTTGCCAAAGTTGACTATATTCTGGGTCACAAAATAAATTTTAACTGACATCAGACAAAGAGCGTTATTTGACCACAACAGAATTAAACTAGAAATAAATTACAGAAAGATAAGAAAATTTTCAAACACTTGGACATAAAACAGCACATTTCTTTTTCTTTTTTCCTTTTTTGGTCACTTTGTTAGTTTTCTACAATAATCAATTTCTTAAAGAAGTCATGAAGGAAATTAGAAAATATTTGAAGTCAATAAAAATAAAAACATATAAAAACAGATGAAGATGAAGATACAGATGAAGCAATGCTGAGAGGGGAATTAACAGCATTAAACAATAATATTAAAAAGAATGGCCTCATAATAATCAAAGCTTCTACTTTAAGAAACTAGGAGAAAAAAAGAGCAAAATAAACCTAAACCAAGGAGAAGAAGGGAAATAATAAAGAGAAGAAATCAACAAGGTTACCTGAATAGTCTTATTTCTATTACAGAAACTTAAATCATGGTTAAAAGAAACCCCTAGGCTCAAATGGTTCCACTGGAGAATGCTACCACATATTTAAAAAAGAAAAAAATATCATTTATACAATCTTTTCCAGAAAGTTCTACAAGCACTTTTCAACTCATTTAACAATGCCAGTATTGCCCTGACACAAAACCACAAAAAGACAGTAGTACAAGGAAACTATATGCCAACATCCCTCATGAATATAGTCATTAAAAAAACCCACAAAATTACCAAATCAAATCCAGAAATATATAAAAGAGTAATATACATAAATGATTGGATTTATATCCCCCCTAAAAATCAAGGCTGGTTTCATATTCAAAAGCAATCATTATAATCCCTCGTAGGAATAACCCAAAGCAGAAACACCACAATATCATCTTAACTGATGCAGCAAAAGCATTTCACGAAACTCAAAATCCATTCAAAAGCAGCCTGGGACTGCTATCCTTAGAAAGACCTGCTTGAAAGCTCGGTCCTTGGCTAGCATCTGGGAACCTGGCCGGTTAACAGTTCCCTATGCCAATACAAAACTTTCCCTAATAAGTGTGGCTTATTTTGCCTAGACTGTTTGTACAAACAAGATGATTTATGTTGAACACCTGTTTTCTTTCTAGAAGGCTTGAATTTTGGTATGTGTTAGCAGAAGGTATTTACATGTCTAGCCTCCAATAAAAACTTTGGGCACTGGGTCTTTAATGAGCTTCCCTAGTAAAAAAAAAAAAACATTTCATATGTGTCATCACAACTCACTGCTGAAGGAATTGTGTCTTGTGTGACTCCACTGGAAGACTTTTGGAAGCTCATGCCTGGCTGCCTCTGAACTTCACCCCATACACTTTCCTCTTTGGCGTCTTTGCTTTGTATCCTTACACTGTAATAAACTACAGCCATGAGTTTAATGACTTCTGAGTCCTGTGAGTCCTTCTAGCAAATCATTACACCTGGGAGTGGTCTTAGGGACAGCCTACCCTCCAAAAACAACAATCTCTTCAACTAATCGCTAAAATATAAAATAGTGACAAGACTGGGTTCAGCGGCTCATGCCTGTAATCCCACCACTTTGAGAGGCCAAGGCAGGACTGCTTGAGCCCATGAGTTTGAGACCAGCCTGGGCAACATAGCAAAACTCCATCTCTCCAAAAAATTAAAAAAATTAGCTGGGCATGGTGGTGTGTACTGTAGTCCTAGCTACTCAGGAGGCTGAGGCACAAGGATCGCTTGAGCCCAGGAATTCAAGGTTACAGTAAGCAAGCCATGATTGTGCCACTGAACACCAGCCTGGGAGACAAAGCAAGACTCTATCTCTTTAAAAAAAAAAAAAAAAGGATTCAAATGGTAAATTTTATGTTATGTAGTTTTCACCATAATTAAAAGTTAAAAAAAAAAAAAGACATGGCTTTTGCCTTTCAGGAGCTATCAGCCAGCTGAAGTCAACACCTTCAATGCCAACAAAAAATTCCGAGAAAACGTAGAGCAGAGTTGTATTAACGGTGGTATCAGCCACAGTCCTTTGGTTTTATTTGAACTATTGTGAGGAACATATTTTCAGCACAATTGTGTGCCAAGACAATAGTAATTGAAAGTAATACTTTAATTTGAAGTAAAATACAACCAAAAATTCCAGACAAGCTTGAAGAGAGAAAGGTATGCTTCTGGAGTATGGATTCTACTCTAATGGCGTGATGAAACAATTTCAATTGTTTTCAAACTTAAACTATTTTTAATCTAGCATGTTCTGCTCACTTTTAAGAATGTTTCACTTCTGGAAAAAGTTGAAAGCTGTATAAGACCTGTATTGGAAGCAAGCTGTAAAAGCTACCACTTGTGAAGAGAACCTACCTATGTAAGTTAGTGGTTTATTCAACACTTTAAGGAAATGAATAGCAAAAGGGGTAAGAGGTACTAAAAAATATTATAATTTAGAGTAAAAAAGTAAGCAAGCAAAGACTCATCCTAGTAACAACTTAAAGATCACCCCAAAGGTAGACAATATCCAAAAGCTGCAAGCAAATGTCCTCTTCATTACCTTCCACATAGTCCTCAGCAATGTAGCTGTGCTCGTGCAGAATCTCCTCCATGCGGCTGAGAGTGATAGCTGCCAGGTGCCCAGGGTACTTCAGTTGGAGGAGACGCTGGAGGTAGCCAGCTGCTTGGCTTCCTCCAAGATTGATGCGCTTGCAGTTTTTAGCATCTAATCTATAACCAAGCAGTAGAAAACAGCACTGCAATTTTTGGCAACATAGAGGAGAGAATATGGAGCATCTTGGAAGAAACAGACCATCAGAGGAAACACAAAACCTTACAGTTGGAAGAGACTTTAAAGTTCCCTTGGTCCAACCTTTTATCCAGGCAGGAATTCCTAGTCCACACCCAGACACCTGACCATCTAACCTCTGGCCAGACTCTCAGAAAGAAACAAGGTTTGACAGAAAGAACATGCTCTCCAAAGTCAGACCTTTATGCGTCTCATCATGGATTTCTCAAACTGTGGTCCTGGGACCAAATATCTCAGAAACAGCTGGGGAAAATGTTAAATACACCAATTCCCAGGACTCATGTGTGCTGGGCTGGGGAATCTGTATTTTAATAAGCTCCTCAGGTGACTCTGGCGCAGGCCGGAGTTTGAGAACTCCTCGCCTAGACACTCTACTTCTACTGATGCAAACACATTAAGTAACCACACACACGACCTTACTGCAATCTCCTAAAAGTCAGATCCCTTTCACATTAACCGAAGGGGAAGAGAACCAGAGTAACTTTATTTTCCTAATGTGACAAAGTAAGAGCACCTAGGAACTTGCTATACACGAAATGTTACTGCTATACCATACCTCACCAGTAGATGCCAGCATAGAAATGATAATTTCTTAGCCTTCAAATAAAATAATTTTCTCTCAATACAACAAAAATAACATGTTATTTTAAACGTATGCGTATTCTGTTTACGTGAAATAGAGAACGCCATACTTCAGAAGTGTTTGGTAATGTTTAAGAATTATTTTTGTCTTCATAGATTTTCATGGAAACTTCAAGAAAAATTCCTATTATAGTTCCCAATAAATTCAATGACATTTATTTTGACTTAAATATTCAGACTGCTATATAGTTAACAAAGTGCCATCATCTACATTATCTCATTTCATCTAAAGGGTAACCCTGAGAAATCAGTTTTTCCCAATTGTACATGTTAGGAAACTAAGTGAAGAGGTTAAGCAGAAGATGTAAACTCAGGCCCTCAGCTTCAAAGCCAGTGCTCTCTGCCTACAGTACACACTTCCTTATGCACTGTGACAAACTCAGAAGAGCAAAATGCTGCCCTAGTCTCTTAGCAGACAGTGAAAGCCCAACTATAAAGTGGGAACAGATTTTAAATATGACATAAACTACCATTGCCTTCTATTCAACTCAGAAATACTTAAAAAGTGCCTATTATTTGCCAGGCACTGTACCTGAAAAGAAAGATCTAAACAACAGTGACTGAAGAGCTTTAAATTTAAAAAATAAAAAAAATCTTAGTCAAAAAGGGTACTCTTTTGTATACTGTACTCCAGAATATAAAGATGGTCTAACTTAAATTTATTCAAATAATTTATTTAAAACATCTTTACTCAGTACCTACTACCTGGAGATACTGTTAGCTATCTCCCCATAAATCAAAACTATAAAATTGTCGAATTATGGATTTGGACCTAAGATACCATCCACCCTAACTCCTTCCAGGAGGTCACAAAGGAGAGGTAAAGTGACCTACTCATAGTCCCAGAGTGAGGTAGGTCGAAGCCAAACCCAGAGGCTCAGTTGCTAGGCTACTTGTTCTTTCCACTTCGCCTTTAAAATAGGCACTAAATAAATGTTTCCTGAATGCTTCTCAAAATAGCACTTAAACACAAGTGCAACTCACCTTCCTTCTAAGATGGGTAAAATATGCGTGCACTGGTATCCAGATGAAACGATGAGCCCACTGGACATCGAGTTCCTTGGCTTATTGTGGTAGAAGCTGAAGAGGCTGTCTATTCCATAGGCAACCCTGGGAATCCCATAGCACTCAAAAAGAAGCTCTGACATCATTTGTCGTGAATACAGTGGGTTGCACACAGCTTCTGTCAAAACTATGGGATGATCAACGCAACCCTACTTTGAACAAAAAAGGCAAATAGATGAGCGATAACAGAATACTCTTTTAAAGCATAAAAGAATCCAAAACCCTTATTGCAGTGCTGAATTTGCTTTTGGTTTCTTAATCAAAAACCTGATCAGTAGCAACTATAAAACTCTCATCTCTACAGGAAAAATATGAAAGTAGACTCAATTTATTAAGTGTCACCCAAACTGTCAGCAAATCATGTTCGCTCTGTCTTCAAAACATCTCCAGAACCCAACTGCTTCTAACTACATTCCTTGCTACCTCCCTCATCTAAATCACCGCCATCCCTCACCTGGGTTATTGCAACAGCCTCCTAATTGGTCCCTAATTGGTCTCCCCCCCCAAATGGGAGGCTGTCCATTCTCCATAAAGCAGCAACAGTGACTGTGCTGAAACTCAGTCATGTTCTTCCTCTGCTCAACACTGCAATGGCTCCCCATGTCACTCAGAGTAAAAGCCAGAAGGCGTGTGATTTACCCCCTCACTACCTCTCTGACATCCTCTTCCAGGTCATACCTCTTCCACCACACCTTGCTTTTTTTGGTTAAGATCAAATGCAGGTAGTTAACCTCTTCCAGGTACTACTCTCCCCCTCACTCCAGCTGCTCTGCAATTAGCATTAGGGCACACGCCAGCCTTAGGGCCTTTTTCACTGTCTACTCCCTCTGACTAGAATACCTTTCCCTCAGATATTCACACGGCTTGCTCCGTTAATCACCTCCTTCAAGTTCTTGTTCAAACATCACCTTCCCCATGAGTTCTACCCTGCCCATCTTATTGAAAAAATATAACTCCCTCTCCTCCTATCATGGCATAGACTCCACTACATAATTCTACTGTTTATTGTCTGTCTTTTTATATTAGAGTATCTTTCCACACTAGCTCCGTAAGTACAGGAAGTTTTGTTACGGTACAAATGTATTCTAAGGACCTAAAAGAGTGCCTGACACAGAGTAGGTGTTCAATACACATTTGTTAACAAATGAATATATTACCAAAGAGCACATATGCCCCAATGTGTACTCCAAGAGAAAAGATGCGGTTTATATCTGCTGATATACCCGCAGCGCCTAGTACAGGCGCTTAGTATTTGCTCTACCGACGAAATGACAATCGGAGCTACTGAAATGACTATCATCTCTTGGAGAGCGAAGGGAGGGGACACAAGACCTCACCCCACCCTCAAGCCCAGTCCAGCCCACCCGGCTCTTCACCTGTGAGGAGACACCCAGGTGCTGGAAGCTGTAGTCAAGCAGCAGCTCCTGCAGCTCCAGGTTGACAGGCACGTTACGGTCGAAGGGCGAGCGCAGCATCCAGCGCAGCGGCTCCAGACTGCCCAGCGCATTGCCCACCTGCGGGCCCGCCCCGCCCCGCGCCCCGCCACGCCCGCGGGCGCACACCGCGCGGAACTGCAGGCGCGGCTCGGGGCCCGGGTCCAGTCCGGGACATGCCCAGCCGGCGCGGACCTGAAACGACCCGTTGTCCAGCACCAGAGGCACCGGCAGTGGCCCCTGTGCGACTGGTCCGGCCTCCAGCACCGGATCCGGCGCAGCGCGAGCGTCGCGGAACAGGAAAACGTTCGCCGCCATCTTGGAGCGCGCGCCCGACCCCGCCCCTCACCGCAACCCAGACGCCACGAGGCCCCACCCCCGGCGTCAAGCCGCGCGTGCTCGGCCCTAAAGTGTCGCGAAGCCCCTCCCCTCGCGAAGCCCGGCCAACGTTTCCACCTGATTCGCCCTCAATGGCCCAGCTCGCTTTCGGGACCGCCCCATCCTAGCTGCGAAATGCTGCCTTTGCTTAGCCTCGTCCCGTTTTCCCGGTCACCCTTGCTACCTCCCTCATCTAAATCACCGACATCCATCACCTGGGTTATTGCAACAGCCTCCTAATTGGTCCCCCCACCCCCAAACAGGAGACTGCCCATTCTCCATAAAGCAGCCTGGTTTATGGAGGTGACCACGCCCCTTCGCTCTAGCCGGGACTGCCGGTCAGGAAATCCCGCCCCCATGCGTGACGCCATCAGGCACCGCCTCTTCCTGGCCTCAAGACCTCGCAGAGCTTGGCGGGCCCCGCCTCTCCACTTGGCCACGCCCCATCTGCCTGTTGCCCCGGGCCCCGCCTCTGTTTTTCGACCTGGCGAAACGAATTCCCTTCCCTGTGACTCTTCCTTCTGGTGGCGAAGGAAACTCGAGCCCTTGGGTACTGATGGTTCAATTTCTTGACTTGCGCTCTAACTACACAGGTGTGTTCACTTGGCGAAAATTCACCAAGTCGTCCACTTGCGATTTGTGTACTTTTCGTATGTATATTTTCTAATGCAATATAAAGTTTAATAATAGATTTATTAACTCCCACTGACTAGGAGTTAGACTGTGTCCACTCCCTAAGACCTTAACCACTGGGGAAAGGACTGTTAATTGTTCCCCTATGTGTATAGTCTCCCTTTCTTCCTTTTAGTGGTCGCCTAGCCAGACGTGATCGAGCGACGAAGTTCTGGCCAGTGGGGGTGGGAGTGAAGTGATGTTACCCACTCCCAGTTTTAGCCCTAAAAGCATTGGGCATGCTCTCCCCTGTTCCATTTCCTCTGTCCGCAAGCTAGGGGGATTAGAAGAATTGCAAGAATTCTTCTAATTAGAATTGCTCTAATTACAAGAATTAGAGCAGCTTTCTTGAATCTGCCCTACCAGCTCTGGAACACTTAAGTCTGAGAGATAAAATCAAGTTAATCATGAAGGGTGTCTCTGAATAGACATACTTGGTGAGAGATGAGACCCCAGACCGTTCTCAAGAAATTCTATTAGGCCGGGCGCAGTGGCTCATGCCTATAATCCTAGCACTCTGGGAGGCCGAGACGGGCGTATCATTTGAGTTCAGGAGTTCGAGACCAGCCTGAGCAAGAGCGAGACCTCATCTCTACCAAAAATAGAAAGAAATTAATTGGCCAACTAAAATATATAGAAAAAATTAGCCGGGCATGGTGGCGCATGCCTGTAGTCCCAGCTACTGGGGAGGCTGAGGGCAGAAGGATTACTTCAGCCCAGGAGTTTGAGGTTGCTGTGAGCTAGGCTGATGCCACAGCACTCTAGCCTGGGGAACAGAGTGAGAGTCTGTCTCAAAAAAAAAAAAAAAGTAAAGAAAAGAAACTCTATTTACAGTTTGTAGGCTGGATTGGGAGCAAGGCCAGTGGCAAAAATCAGATGTGTTGCCTTCCAACACAAGCCTATTGTTTTCAGACATCTGAAGGTACCTGTCGTTAAACTGAGAAAGAGGAAAACAAGCAGAACAGAGAGACCAGTAAATATGTGAGTGTAAATTTAAGAATTATGTTTGTGGGCGGGACGTGGTGGTTCACGCCTGTAATCCTAGCACTCTGGGAGGCTGAGGATGCTCAAGGTCAGAAGTTCAAGACCAGCCTGAGCAAGAACAAGACCCCGTCTCTACTAAAAATAGAAAGAAATTAGCTGGACAACTAAAAATATATAGAAAAAATTAGCCAGGCATGGTGGCACATGCCTGTAGTCCCAGCTACTCGGGAGGCTGAGGCAGGAGGATCACTTAAGCTCAGGAGTTTGAGGTTGCTGTGAGCTGGGATC
>CAUYRT010017708.1:0-30952 GCA_963574885.1 Lepilemur ruficaudatus
CCCCGGGTTGGTCTAGCACTGTGCTAGACCATGGCACACATTCCTGAATGGATGGGGGCACTCTTCTTGCTCTGCCCATGGGACCCCCCCACCAATCTTGGGAAGGACTCATGGTTTTATGTTTCCTCTTCAGAATTGGACCAGAGGTTTCAGGGGAAAAGAAAGAGAGAGAGAAAGAATAAAATAACCTCAGGGAATTAAGTTTTCAGGGAGAGAGAATGGATTTGATAAAAAAAAAACGGGAAATCAAATTTGTTTTCTTTGGAGAAGAGAAGGCAAATGCTTGTTTAATTCTTGCCTTCAGGTATAAGCAATGGTTTTATGCAGGGCAAATAGACAAATTATTCTTTATGTCCGAAAAGACTAACAGCAGAGCAGCACTTCCAGACCGTGTGTGTGTCTTCTTTCCTGACTTACTTTTTGCTGTTTCATGTTGAGGGAAAGAAAATGAGGTTTATATGCACACACACACACAAAATTCTTCTCTATCAGCCCACATAAGAGCAATTTCTGTGGACCATGCTCTAGACACACCAAATATTCCCACCATTTCCCAAACGTGCCTTGTTCTTTTATCCATGGCACCTCCTTGCTTAAAATGAGCTTCCCCACCCCTGCTCCCCTCTATTCTGGTTAATTCCTACTCATCGTTTAAGGCCCAGCTTAAATAGCGTCACTTCTGTGAAACGTTCCCCTCAAGCTGAGTCCAACCGAGTCCTATTTCTGCATTGCTGAACTGCTTTCCCACACTACGGTCTCTCCTCTGGACTGAGCTCACTGGGATAGGAGCCATGTTTCAGTCTGCCAGTCAGTCAATTAGCAAATGATTGTTGGGCACCTACTACAGCCGGGCACTGGGCTGGGCACTGCAGATACACCCATGACAAGAAAGACAGGATGACTCCCCTCTGGTGGGCGGAGTGTGGGGTGGGAGAGGAACAGATGAAGAGGCAATTGCAATGCAATGTGACAAGTAGGAGCCCTGCACGTGAAGAGGGTAGGAAAACATGACCCAGACAGAGAGGATGGCTTTTGAGAATGATGGTGGCAACAAAGAACGTTCCTTACACGTTGGTATATTTAAAGAAGACAAGGAAGCTCAGTATTACTGGAGAATAATACTGGCAAGAGATGGGGGCAGAGAGAAGACCAGGGGCTGCATTTATTATGTGTCTTTCGAGCCCTTTAGGAAGACTGAGCTTCCTCTTAAGAGCAATGAGGAGCCTCTGAAGGGTTTTAAGCAGGGAAGCGGCATTCAGATTTGCGCTTTGAAAGATGATTCTGGCTGCAATTGGAAGAACAGACAGGCTGGAGATAAGATTGGAAGCAAGGACAACAGTTAGAAAGGGTGCTGGTGAGAAGTGATGGTCATCTGCTCCAAGGTGGGACAGTGGGAATGAAGACGAGTGGGCATGGGCAGAGGGGTCTTGCAGGTGGAGTGGGTGGGTTTGGCGGTCTATTGGCTGTGGCTGCAGGTGGAGGGGAAAGGTGGCAGTGGAGGGAAGGAGGCTCCCAGGCTCCCTTCTTGGACAATGTTAGTTTCCTAGGGCTGCCATAACAAAGTGCCACAAATGGGGTGGCTCAGAACAACAGACATTCACTGTCTCCCTGTCCTGGAGTGGGGAAGTCAAGGTGTCAGCAGGTCCATGCATCTTCTGAAGGCACTAGGGAAGCTCTGTGTCAGGCCTCTCTCCTTGCTTTCAATTCAGCCCACAAAAAGGGGAAAAGGTAGTGTCACATACTGAGACAAAGAACCCATGCCGTGGAACAGGTTTGGAACAGGTTCGGTGATAGCTGAAGGCTCAAGCTTGGGGCATGTTGAGCTTGGGGGACCCGTGGAAAACCCATGAGGATGTATCTAGAAAACTACTTGATATATTGGGCTGGTGCTTTGGAGAAGGCAGGTATGGGATGGGCTGGGAATATAGATTTAAGAATTTGTGGCTAATAGGGTGGATAAGATGATGAATCTTTGGAGTGGGCCAGACCGCTCGGGAAAAAGGAGCAATTCGTCTTCGTGACCCCAGCACCTAGCCCAGCCCCTGCCATTGCTGTAAATGTTTGATGAATAACTGCCTGATGGAATAAAAGAATTTCTTCAGCTCTCCATTAGTTTAAGATTAGAAGGCTTTTCACAGGTGATTACTCACCCTCCTCTGGCTCTGTGACGTGGAGGGAGTGTACTCCGTAGGAATGAGAAACAAGCATCCTTAGGTTCCACCTTACATTCTTCTTGGGTATAATTTAGTAAATTTGCCTGAAGCTCCCCACTCAGCATCCCCCAGAGAAAGCCAGGAAGTCAGGGACGAGGGGTCCTCAGGTTGTGCCCATCTCTTGACTTGTATTAATGCGAACAGGAACAGAGGAAAGACATACAAGTCACGCTACAGTTTGCAGCAACATTTCCTTTTTACCTGCAAATCTTCACCTTTGCGATCAGCCTGGCTTTTCAATAAATTGTAATATAATTTCCAAATAAAGCCTATTCTAAACCACGTCCTTTCCCCCCACATCCCGAGACTGATGGTCATTTGATCTCGGGAGTATCTGGAGCTGGAGGGTTCTCTCACCTGGCTGTGCTGGAGTAGGAGCTCCTGGGGTGGGGGGGTGTCATGGGGTGGTGTCATCGCCTGCTGGGCAGTTGATCCAGCTGCCTTTGTGCCTGTTGCCTGGTGACACCCAGAGGCGCCTCTCTCAGAACCACACTCCGGCTTGTTATTGGTCTGGTGGTGGCATTTGTTGACAATAGACACTTCTCTGCCTCTGCATTCTGAAAGAGATCTTGGCAGCTTGGGTTTCAAGCTATGGTGCTCGTCCAAATGCATTTCCTTAACTCTTTATGTCCCCTGCCAGAAATGCATGGTGACAGCGTCCACCCTAGCCCTATAGCAAGGCACTTCCCTGTTCCATGGCATACAGCGGGGCTAGGGTGCTTTCTTTCCTGCTGTGCGGCTGTGGCAGGACAGAGTTCTCTTCTCACTTCTTCCTGAGTTTTCTTATGGCAACTTAAACAAACAGACTTTGTTAGCACAACAATTCATCCAAGTTGAGCTAGGAAAGGCAGTCAATATTAGCAAGAGAAAGGTTTGCTTTGTCGATCATATGTTCTGAAGAATATAAAAGACCAAAACTTCTTCTTGGGGTGCCCAGGAGCTGTAGATGTGACCTGTACCTTCCTGTAATGGAGCTGGGGACAGGCAGGAGAAGAGAGGGGGAGAAGAGGACTGGGGTGACTCTGGGGAGGTGATGAGGGTGGGAACAAGACAGAGAAGGGGTTCTGGATGTCGCAAGGTAGACCCTGTTGGATCAATGAGTGAATGCAGGGTGCCATTTACGGAGGCCGGTTCTCCATGTGGTGAGCACCAGGCATCTCCCCAGACCCTCCCACATTTTGCCTCCTCCCTGTCTTCTGCCTCAGGCACCCATTAGAGAAGGGGGCAGCCAAGGTTAAGGCTGTAGACAAGCTGAGCCAGGGCACCCGCAGTGAGGACTAGAAGTTGCCGAGTTCTGGCTGGTTTTGCGAGGGGCCCGGCTCTCATCTTCCAGCCCTAGCACCCAGACTCTTGGCAAAGCCCTCACCCTGCACCCCACAGCTTTGTCCCCTCTCTTTCCTCCCACCTGTAACAAAACCATTTACCTTTAGGCAGGGAAAGCAGAGGCTCTTACAAAGACCAAACAAGCCCGTGTGTCAGGGATGAAGGAATGCTGGCAAACGTCTTCTGTCCCTTCTGGTGATTCTGCAGCCAACTGCCCATGCCCTAGCCTGTGCTACCAGAGAGGGTCCCAAGAGAATCTTGAGACAGGAGAAGACATACCGGGGGCTTTCCAGCTCTGTCCTCGGCATTAACTGACCTGTGTCTACAGTAGCCAGCACTCCAGAGCAGGGAGGCTCAGAGGTGGGGCAGAAGTACCAGGACCCTGTGACCAGATAGGTCCCAGGGACTTGTGGGTCACAGAGATATCTGCCAAGGCCTGCTGGAGCCCAGATACCCCAGGTGTCTCTGTCTGAAGTGCAATACTGTGTTGGCTGCATCCAAAGGGACCTCTCTTCAACAGTGCTGTGGATCCTATTTACATATTTGATACCTTCTTTTGTTATCTTAGGTCATCTTTCTGCCAGCAACAGGTGTTCTGTGGTGTCCCTGGTATGACTCTCCCTCTTCTGCACACTGAGATCTGAGGACAGGGAGCCATCCACGCCCAATTCAGGTGTAACACCTCCACTGAGAACATGGTAGGGTTTTGCCACCATCAGTGGTCTCATCCATTGGAACTAAGAACCAGTTGGAGACGTTGGGTACAGCTAGCTTTTAGTTCTGTGTTTTCTTTTTGTTTTTCAGAAAGAGGGGTATAGGAATTATTAGGAACAGAAAAATGTTGGGGAAATAAATATGGTAAGATCCATTCCAATATTAAAAGTGAAAAGGAGGTGGGTTTCACACAGCATGGACCAGTGACCTTGCAATCAAGTCTGGGAAAGATTCTGGCACAAAATTTTTACGACAGTGCTTTCGTTTCCTAGGCCGCCCTAACAAAGTACCACAAACTGGGTGGCTTAAACGACAGAAGTTTATTGTCTCACATTTCTGGAGTTGAGAAGCCTGGGATCAAAGTGTCAGCAGGGTTGGATCCTTCTGAGGGCTGGGAGGAAGCATCTGTGCCATGCCCGCTCCCAGCGTCTGCTGGTTTACTGGCAGCCGGTGACATTCTTCGGCTTGTGGAAGCATCACCCTGATCTCTGCCTTCGTCTCCACATACTATTCCCCCTGTACATGTGTTTGTGCCCACATTCCCCCCTTTATAAGAACACCAGTCATATTGAGTTAGGGGCCCATCCTGCTCCACTATGACCTCCTCTTAACCAGTTTCATCTTCAATGACCCTATTTCCAAATAAGGTCACATTCTAAGGCACTGGGGGTTAGGACTTCAACACAGCAGACAGCTTTTGAGCATTTGCTAAAACAATCACTCATTTCTGGAAACCAGTGTGAGCTCACTAAGCACCAACTGTGTCCGCCTAACCAGATTTCTTACTCTCAGGGCTCAGAACACGACACCTCGAAGTACGGTGCCTTTGGATCTTCATTTCAGAAGGCTCCCATGTTGTGTAAAACTTTGATTAAATGAATCTGTTATGCTTTTCTCTTGTTAACCTGTCTTTTGTTATACGAGTGCTGGCCATGGCTTTTATGGTAAGGAGGAAAGGGATCATGCCTTTTCCACCCCTGGATGACTGTCACAAGATTGAAGATGAGTAAGCAGGTTTACCTGAGAGAGAGGCAGGGGCCACAGCCCAGCTGCCTCTATGGCCACACCACAGGGTGGTAAACATTTGCCTACCTAACCAGGCGGCCTGATTTCTCATTTGTTCCAGGGTCTCTCCAATTCAGACGTGAAATAGTTTGGCAAGGATTTTAACCCCCAACTGGCTTCAACATTTTGCCTGGTGGTCAAGGAACTATCACAGTTACTAGGATGGCAACAGGGAGGCTGTCCTCAGAATCTTTCATAACTACATCTCTAAAGCTGGGAAAACAATCTCCTATCACTTCCCTTGTCATCATACCACTTCCTTTTAATTTCCAAGTCTCATTTGCACCTCTTCCCACAGTGTGTCTGAACGACAGCGAGTCTCTGTGTGGGCCAGGAATAACAGTGCAGAGCAGTGTGGGTGGCAGGCCCTAACACCCAAGCCTGGGCCTCCGCTTCCCGCCATTGTTCCCTCTGTCAGGCTGGGGCTGTCCTGGGGGGAGTTTTTCCAGATAAAAATGTCCTGGTTGGCTGCCAGCGATTCAGGCAGGTTCACAGCCCCAAACCTCCTGATAGGTGAGCGGTGATTCAGACTCCGATCCTGCCCCATCTCTCAGGCTTATCACTTGTCGTCAGCTGCCAGGGACACACAATGGGGGCAGAGAGGCATTTGGGCTGAGCCAGGCCTTAGGCAGCCAGAGGCCTCCCAACAAAGAGATGCGGGCAGTCTCACCAGGTCACTCTAGATAGTTCTTTCCACGTTAAAAAAAAAAAGGCATGAATTCTATGAGCTCCCTTGGGAATATAGCATTTCCTGAGACCCGTAACAGCAAAAATGGATATTTCTGTGTCTGTTGGTTGATCACTTCTGCAGACCTGCTATTTTAAGAAACCCAGGACTTCGGGTGAGAATCAAAGTGTTCAGGGGAGACAGGGCTCCAAAGGACCTTTCAGAAAGTTGGTTCCTGCCGCCTGCCAACTTCATTTGACTATAAAAGTAACCTTGATCAGTAAAATCTGAACAAGCTCTGGATTATAACTTACCACAATTCCCTAGTTTTGATGTTGTGCTATAGTTATGCATTAGGTTACCATTGGGGAAATTGGGTGAAGTCAACAGCATTTTGCAACTTTCTATGACTCTGTAATTATTTTAAAGTAAGAAGTTTGTTAAAAAGTAATCTTGATAATCCCCCAAAGCTCAGTCAATATGCCTTGTCTTTGAAAATCCTGACAGCAGAATAGCTGAGAGCACAGGCTTTAGGCCAGACAGACCTCAGTGCAAATGGAGGCCTCACCACCTACAAGCTGTGCAAACTTGGGCAAGTTACTTAATCCCTCTGAGCTTCAGTTTCCTTATCTAGAGGGTGGATCTTACTGCTTCCCTGGTAGGGTGAGTATGAGGACAAATGAGGTAACTCTCGGAAAGCACCTAACAGGGTGGATGGTAAGCACTTACGAAATATCCTTTTAAAACTTTAATCTAAAGGCCAGGCATGGTGGCTCACACCTGTAATCCCAGCACCTTTGCTTGAGGCCAGGAGTTTGAAACCAGCCTGGACAACATAGTGAGACCCTATCCCTACAATAAAAGAATTTTCTGGGTATGATGGCACACCTGTAGTCTCAGCTACTTGGGAGGCTGAGGCAGGAGGATCGCTTGAGCTCAGGAGTTGGAGGTTGCAGTGAGCTATGATGGTGCCACTGTACTCAAGCCCGGGTGACAGAGCGAGATCCTTTCTCGAAAAAATAGATCCTAACACCAGTCTATAGTCGTGCCCTTTCTAGCCCACTTCCACCGCCCAAGGCCTGTATTCCAGACACCCTGGTTACTCATCATTTAGCAGATACCACCTGGCTTTCTCCAACCAGGTTGTCCTTCCACCTGGAAAGTCCCTGCACCCACTCCTTCAGGGCCATTCCACTCTGCCTGTTCCATCCAACCCAGCCTTCAAATCTTCCATCAAATGCTTTATCTTCTTTGAAGCCTTTGATGAATCACCATTCAGAAGATTCAACTCCTTCTTTGACCTTTCCCAGGCACTGGTTGCCTCCTCCCCACAGCCTTCACCACATTAATTCAATCAAGATCTACTGTGTTCTACAGACCAAGCTCTGTGCTGGGCTCCAGAGATGCAAAGATGGACAACAGAGCTGGGGGAATGTGTGCACATATAGTGGGGTGGGAACGGGGTGATAGACACTGAACAAGAGGTTGCACAAATCACACACAAGCACAGTGCGATAAGCGCCCTCGAGGAACAGGCCACAGAAGAATTGTGATGCGTGCTTTAAAGGGGGATCTCATTTAGAAAGAAAGACTGGGAGGGGCCTTCCAGAGGAACGAACATTTAAACTGAGACTTGACGGGTCAGTTGGAGTTGTCAGTTACTTAAGTGAACGATAGGGCAAGAGCCTCCCATGCAAATCAGGAGATACAAAGCCCACAAGGTCAGTGTGGGAGAGGGTGTCCTAAGAACTTCGAGGAGAAGACACAGAGTGGAGTGACAGGAAGTGAGAGGGTAGTTGGGGGGGTCCGGTCACATGGAGCCAGCAGACCACGATAGGCATGTTGAATTTTTCCCCAAGTGTAATGGAAATCATTATGAGCTTTTAAATACGCAAATAATATGGTCTGATACATAAGTTTAAATACTTTTCTGGCTACTATCTAAAAAGCAAGAGTAAAAATGAGGCTACCAAAAGGAGATTAAACTGTCTCCCCTTGAGAGACAATGGTGGCAGCGGAGGTGGGAAGGAGAGGAATGACCCCTGTCTACTTTGGAAGCCTGGCCTTTTACTGCCCTGGACACTGAGGGAGACGCAGGTGTTAAAGGTGACTCCCAGATTAATGGCTTGAACATCTGGGTGGATGACGATGCCACCCAATGAGAAAAGCCATGCTGGACAAATAGCAGGTCTAGGTGCAATTTTAGACATTAAATTGCAAGCAGGTATGTCAAGTTGGCAGCTGGGTACATATTACATATAGATCTAGAGTTCAGAGAGAGGTCAGGGCTGAAGACACACATTTGTAAAGACATCAACATATAGCTTTTAAGTCTTGTGAATGAATGACATCCACGAGAGGAAAGAGGAAGAGAGAAGGGAGGGGAGGGGAGGAGAACCATGGGACAGTGCCTTAGAGAACCAAACTGTATTGGAATTAGCTCTGCCCCTTGAGGGCAGGAATCATGTTTTAGTCAAATTCATTTGCTGGTTTTGTTATCTCTAGGTTAGGCAGCTAATCTGAAATTAAATAATTTTACTGGGCTCTGAAATGACATTGCAAGTGACATATGCATTCACTCAACAAACACTGGTTGAGCAGCTACTGTGTGCCAGGCACTGGGGCAGAAAATGAGCGTAAAATATAAGTGAGACATAGTCTCTACTGCTCAGGATCTCACAGATTAGTGAGGGGAGCAGACAGGAAAAGGGACACCAGCATCAGTGACACCTACATCTATTAACAGCGTATGCTCCAAAGGTACTCGGTACATGCCTGGAGGGTTCCATTGGCTATTTCACATAGTACTGAAATCGACACAGTGAGGTAGGTAATAGCATCCTCATTTTATAAATAAAGGAGTCAACCTATACTTGCCCCAAATCACATAGCTGGCTCATGGCACAGCAGAGACATGAACTTAGCCTAGTCTAGCTCCAACCCTGTGCTCTGGGCATCGCCCTTATGGCCTATTGGGAGTGTGTCTTGCTGTTTTTTTCCCTGCCCTTCCCCTGCTGCCAAAAGTCCTGACCTGCCTGCTACAGAACACTGCTCCCTGGGACACAATCTATGCCCTTCCCCATGTGGAGAGCAGAGGCCTGGGCTGTCATGAGAGCTGACATGCCTTACCTTTCGCAGGGCCCCGCCCCCAGTGAGCCCACAGTCTGGGAGAAGAGACCCGACACATAGGCACACGCAGTCAGGTTATAAGGATGACAAGTCCACTGCATGGTCCACGTTTCTTAGACAGCGTCAGCTGTCATCTCTCCTGAGCTCTGCTGGCACTTTTTCAATCTCCGTTATGGGTTCCATACATTGCACTGTTCTTATTTTCTACACTTTTCAGGTGTGAGGCCCTCCAGAACAGTGACTGTGGCATGGTTTTGCATCCTGCATATTTCTCAAATCTTGTCTCCTCATTCCTGGTGCAGATATCACCACCCTTGGTTATTGCCACAGCCTCCTAACAGTTTCCTGCCTCAAATCTCTGCCTGGTTTCATCCATCCTTCACAGTTTAGCCAGAGTGATCTTGAACCACAAAGCGTGAGTCAATTCCTTGCTTAAAACCCTCAATGGCAAACATGTTCTATGCTTTGGTAACATGCTTTGCTCCAACAATAAATGGTGTGTGTAGTCTCTTCCACACACTCAGCTGCTCCTCAGCTCTGGGCACCTGCTCTTCTTGTCCCTCCTGAAAATGTGCTCTCTCTTCCTTGCTGGGCCACCTTCTAATTCATCACAGAGCTCCCCTCCTGTGCTTCTGAAGGGCCACCTGCACTCATCATATTATTATGATAAGCATCTCCTTATGTGCCAATTTCCACCGCTAGACTGAGTTTCTTGGGGATAACCAAGAAACTGGTGACTTCTTCATCTCCATATTGCCAGCATCTATCACAGTGTCCTGAAAACAATAATCACTCAGTAAGTACTTGTGAAATAAATGAATGAGCAAGTGAATGATTAATTAGAAAATACTAGGATGTATTAAGTGCCAAATGACTCCTACGGACAATACGTGTAAGAGAAAGGAGGAAGTGGTCACTTCCAGTGGGGGTAGCCCCAGAAAGCTTCCCAGATAAGAAGAAATTTATGCTAGGCCTTGCAGGATGAGATAAGGCCTGTGAAAGTGCTGGCCTGGTGCCGACCTGCAGCTGGCGCTGAACAGGGGGAGATGACTCTGATTTGGCTGCATGGAAAGAAGCGGGGAGGACACTTCACAGGGGCAGGTGTGAGGGCAAAGGCTTTAAGGTGGAAAAACACAAGGCGAGCCCAGGGAACAATCGAGAGGCCGGATTGAGTGGAGCAAGGGATTAACAGTGGAGAAGACAAGCAGGTAGGAAGACAAGGTGGGGGCAATGCAAAGAGATGCGCACATGCTGTGGCCTTTTGCACAGAGCCATCAATGTCCAAGAGCCACGATGCTGCCTGCACCTGTCTTTTCCATCGAGGAGGTGTAAATTTGTACCTCACTGAGAGAACTTCTGAACAAAACACTCAAATCATGCCTTCCAGGGTCGTGGGATAGGGGCAGAGTGGGTGAGGTACAAGATTAGGTAATTATCTAGTGTCCCTGTAGTGCAAACAATAGGCCCAACTGACCCCAACTAGATTTCATTTTTCTCTGCATCTCTAGTTTTGCCTGAATTAGAGAGCAGCTGAATTGGCCTAGGAAAAAGTTACTTTGAGCAGGAAATGCTGCAGGGAGGAGAATGGGAAATCCTAAAATCACGCCAGGGGAGGAAATGGTCAGTGCTGGTCAGGCTGGGAAGCATGGGGCCCCTTGCCCCACGTGGCTCCTGGTCTGCTCTTGGGAACAGCCAAACTGTAAGGTGCTTGACAGTACAGGTTAGGGACAGAGGGACAGGTGTCGTGCTGGCCACCACTGGCTGTTTGGAGCCAGCACTGAGAATGGGGAGAAAGGGCTTCTATGAGGGAAAAAAATGTTCTTTTAGGGGAAACAAATGGAAGGTATGACAGTTTGAGATAATGTTTATTTACACAATTTCTCATCCTCATGCTAATGGACAGTCTCCCTCTTGGCTACAACTTTTCCCAGAGAGGGGATTTATGGAGGCTTCATTCTCAGGAAGCTCTGCCTTTAGTCGAACAAGGGAAGCTCAGAAAAGGCATCTTTCTACATCTTCTGTATCTCAAATGTCTTCAGTTGAAAGTAGTCTTTACGTCAGTTTGGTGGGATGTTAGTCACGCCCCGACACTGTCTCACTGAGCGTCCTAGTAAGAAAACTCAGATAATTTGCTCAAGTTCTGTATGCCTCAGTTTACTCTTCCCTGAAATGGGGACAATGGTTTCTATCGCAGTAAAGATTGAGTGAGCTAATGTATATAAAGCAGTTAGAACAGTGTCCGGCTGCCATGAGTGCTAGCTGCTGTTATTATCTCTGCCTAGCCCCCACTTTCTACCAGGGATGTGTGAAGAATAAGAATAACCATGGCTGGAGATTTCCTGGCCATCTTAAAGGCAAAGTGCTTGAACCTCCATTGGCTGTAAGGATTACTGCCCAGGCTTGTAAACACATAACAGTGTCTTCTCTGTTTGCAGATGTTAAATGATGTTGAAGGACAATTTTGACCATACGTGATTTTTGTTCTCTGCACTGATTCTATTTAGAACCTAAACATTGACTCTCCTTTGTGGGTTTGATTTTAACTGCTCAAGCCTTTCTCCCTGGGATGACGCCCTGAGCGAGAGCAGCAAAAAGTCGGGTTCCTCCTAGTTTCTTGCTCTGCCTTTACTTTCAAGGGTGGTCCACAGTGCCAGTGCCAAAGTGTTTAGTGCTCTCAGAAATGCTCCAAGTGCAAAGCTGAAGGGGCTGTATTTCTGGCTGAATTATTCACTGGTTAGCAACTGTATTTCAACAGGCCGTAAACCATTCACTATTGTGGGGAAATGTAAATGAGGAACCCTGAGCCCACAAGGGGCAGATGCCTAATAGGGAGGGTGCCAGGCAAGAAGGCCACAGAGATGCAAATGGCCAGCCCCAGACAAAGGAAAACCAATTGTGGTGCCAGGCGGGCACTCTGAAGCTGGGCAGTGGGACCACAATGGGGAAAAACAGCCCAGGGAACCCTTTATATAGATAGAGTCCGATGGGAAGAGGGAAGGCGAGCCCCATCTTTGGAAATAAAAGTGGAAGTTAAAAGCCCTCGGGCTCTCATTTACTACATTTTGGGAGATGTCAGAAAGTCTGGCCCAGTAGCAAATATCATAAAAAGCTTTGTAAGAGTTCAGTATCTGTGTTATTTTCTCATATTGGCAACTCTTTTTCTCTCTGTCTATGCTTCTATTTTTTTGTTTTTTTGAAACAGGTTCTCACTCTGTTACCCAGGCTGGAGTGCAGTGGCACAATCATAGCTCACCATAGCCTTGAGCTCCTGGGCTCAAGGTATCTGCCTGCCTCAGCCTTCCAAGTAGCTGGAACTAAAAGAGTGTACCACCATGTTTAGCTAATTTTTAAAATTTTTATCATTTTAGAGAAGGGGTCTTGCTATGTTGCCTAGGCTAATCTCATACTCCTAGGCTGAAGCAATCCTCCTCCCTCAACCTCCCAAGCAGCTGGGATTACAGGCGCAAGTCACTGCATCCAGCTGCCTGTACTTCTTTTGGGAGCAGCAGTTAGACCTGTGAGTGTGTCTTTAAGGGAAGCCAGGAGGGATTGCTAGAGTGGCTGCCTCCCTCCTCTGCAGCCTCAGGTGCGGAAGAAAAGCGCCTTAAGGTATTCAGTAGGTGAAAGCAATCACTGAAAAGGCCTTGAGTCTGAATCCCTGGGACCTGCTGTGAGCCAGCAGAGAGAGCTTAGCTAGCAGGCCTGGGCAAGGAGGTATGAAGTCCTATGCGAGGTTCCTCAACTACCACTGCAATGCAAAACTTAAACTAACCCTATCCCTAACTCTGGGCTCCAATGTCCCTTCCTAAAGTTTTATACACGTGTGTGATGTCCCCCTTGAGAGTTAGCTCATCGAGGGCAGGAAGCATCCTTGCTTTTGTCTATTATAGGGTTTTGCATATAGAAATCACACTTTAAATATTCATTGCTATGTAACAAAATGCTCCAAAACTTAGTGGCTTGAAACAATAATAATGTATTGTTTTTCACGGTTGTGCCTTTTGGGCTGTGTTTGGCCGAGTAGTCTGTCTGCTCCACATGGCATCTGCTGGGGTCACACATTAGGCTGTGTTGCTGGCCACCTTGGCTGTGCTGGAAGGTCCTAGAAGGCCTCACTCAGATGTCTGGCACTTAGGCGCTCCCCTACACGGCCTCTCTCTTTCTCTCCATTCAGCAATCTGGCCAAAGCATGATGATTGGCGTCCAAGACCAAAAGTAGGAGCTGCCAGGCCTCTTAAAGACAACACCCAAGGCTGGCACAGCATCACTTCCATCCCATTCTATCGGCCACAGCAGGTTGCATGGCCAGGACAGACTGAAGGGAAGGGGAAATAGGCCCCGCTTCCTGATGGAAAGAGGGACACTCTTATATAGGGAGGGGAAGAAGTATGGCGACCTTCTTTGGAGACTAGCAAAGTGTATTAATATTTGGCCAATTTTTATTGAATTTATTGTGCAGTGCGAGGACTGGTGGTGAGTTGACTATGGCTTCATCAAGGGAAGCTCTCACATTTCTTCCTTTTATGTGTCACTATTTTTTGTCTCATAAAACAACAGGCTAGACCTGCGCTGTCCAAAAGAAACTTAATGTAAGTCACAAATATGAGCCACATGCGCAATTTTTAATTTTCTAGTAGCTACATTCAATAAGTAAAAAGGAACAGGTAAAATTAACTTTATACTATATTTTATTCAACCCACTATGCCCAATAGATATCATTTCAACATGTTATCAATTAAAAACTATTAAACAGATTTTTAAAACTTTTTGTACTGTATTTCAAAATTTGGCATGTATTTTACACTTACAGCACATCTCAATTTGGACTAGCCACATTTTAAATGCTTGGTAGCCACATGTGACTAGTGGCTACCATATTGGACAGGTTAGGGTGAGACAGTCCATTACTTTTCCTTATCTCTTTAGTAAGGGTGATAAAGTAGAACAGGCAGGCACTATCATGTGCATTTTTAGTGCTATTGTGAGTGTAAATGAGAAAGAATACATAAAACACTCAGCAAATGCCTTGCATGCAATAAGAGCTCACTGAATGTTGGTCCCTTTCCACTGTTGTGGGTATGCCATTGCTAGGAATAGAGACCCTCTTAAGCTCAGTCCAGTGAGGCTCTGTGTTCTTTGGGCTGGTGAACATTTACAATCTGCTTTTTCTTGGTATTCATAACCAGATTTCTCATTTTTCTCATGTCTCAAAGTTTCTCAGCTTTCTATGTCTCTCTGTGCACCTGCTCTGCTTTCTTCTCCCCACTGACCTGCTCCTCTCCTTGCTCATGGTTCACGTGGCTTCCCCAGGCTCTTTACTGTGACATGACCTCTTGGTAAACTGTGACCTACTTATAACTGGCTTGGTTCTCCAAGTTTCCCAATTCAAACTCCCAACAGAAGTAATCTGGCCTAGTTCAAATCTCTTCATGCCAGTTCATGTCCTATGTCACCTGAGAATTGGCTGCCTAGGGTTCAGCCCATCCTTGGTCTAAGCAGCTACAGCTAGGGAAGCACCTTCTTACATACTCCATCTGGTCACCCGGAAATGAGGGGCAGTGGGTGGGGGGTAGTTTCCCGTAGAGGGGTGTGGCCAGAAATGCTGACTGATAGCAAAATACTCTAGTTCACTCGCTGTCACTGGGATTTTCTATCAGTCTGACCCCACAGAAAGAAGGTTTCCTCCTTTTACTTGATACTGTCCTTGACCTCCACGATAGCGTCACCTAACTTGACAGGAATGCATCTGATTGAAGGCTGTGGCAACCCGGCTGCTGAGAAAGGCTGGTTAGGCACAAGGCAGTACTCAGCCAGGGGAAAGAGAATGCTTGTAGCCAAGTCCTCCTTGTAGTTCCCAAGGAGCCCATTCTGGCACAGGTACGGATCAGAATAGAATAATCTAATGCTGACTTTCCCAACACTCCCATAAAGCAGTGTTTTTCTAAGTGGAGTTTGTTATGTGAACTTCTTGCATTAGAATCAGTTTGGCATGCTCAAAAAAAAAAAAATACAGATTACTAGTCCCAACTCAAGATCTATGGATCTAAATCCCAGGGAATGTGGCTCAGGAATCTGCACATTTATAAGCTCCAAAGATGAGCCTAATGTACAGTTAGCTTGAGAAGTGTTGTATTATACTAAGCCACCCTGTGAATGTCATTTATTTCAGACTATACTGCCGCATCTCCTGGACTTTATGAGATCCTCTTAGGACACTTGATTTGTAGAATCTAGAATTTTTCTAGAATGTTCCAGGCAGTCTGAGCTTCATCCAAGTATCTTCAGAGGCAGATTTAAATAAGAATGAAAGTTCTGACCACCATCCATTCTGACCCAAACCTCTGGATCCAAACAGGGAGCACCCAAACTTTGCCCCCAATTTGACATTTCCCATGGGATGGCAGAGGGATTTACCTGGCAGCTCTTGTGCAATAAATCAGCACAAATCCCCAGGCACCACCCTGGATAGAGGCCCTTCTGGCTGACTGCCTGAGTCACAGCTCAACGGGATAAGCACAGAAGCCCCAGGCGGGTAGAAAGCAGTGCATATGGGGCTGTGGCCCTGTGGAATCACAATGGAGCCAGTGTTTGCATTAGAGCCAGACAATGACTCTGATTCAAGGCATGGATGCCAAGGCTGAAGGGTGCTGTGGGTAAGGGGGAGGACCTGGGCCCCTTTCTTGGCTCAGTGTCTGCCTGGAAATGATTCCACTTTTGTTTTCAGTCCTATTTGTCTTTTTTTCATATCTCTAGGAGCATGAATAAATGGCCATAGATTGCTTCCAGGGTAATCACATCTTTTTCACATTTGACCCTAGAATTTAGACACTATGCCATTCCAGCCTATGTCACTGTGTATGAGCAAGACACGTGCATTCTCCAGATTCTGGAGAAAATGAAGTAATCTCCTTAACAATGGGCCAGAACTGCCAACCAGCCTCTTGGGGGCAAGCAGTCGACACTGAGCTCTTGGGCGATGCCTCATTGCAGCGTATCACGGGTTTCTAGCTCCAGCGGCTCGAGATACTGTAATTCTACTCTAGGACAGAAACCACCATTTGATTTGTGGGTATTTAATGGACTAGAAGAAAAGACTTTCTTCTAAGCATCCATCTTTAACAGTGTCCAAAAGTCTTCAAAATAGGTCAAATGTACAAATACAGTTCTTACAGTGACTGCAACTCCATTGACTAGAAAACCTATTATCGTCTCTCTTTCCAGACTGGAACTGGGTGAATTACATTTATTCTCCAGCCCCCACCTGATTATACTTCACTCAAAAAGGATGACCAAACAGAAAAGAATTAACACAGACTTGTGAAAATAAATATTAACTCAAGAGAAGGAGAAACATGGGAGAATATTCTAGAATAAACTGTAAATTTCTCTCCCTCTGAAGTAGATTTTTTGGTTTGAAATCCAAATGTTTTTAGGAACCATTTGCCTTGTGGTTTAGGTATGCTATTATTGAAATTATCCTACTAAATAGGAACAAGTCATTAAAAATATAGCTGGCTAAATTAGAAGTGACTTCATGGAATTTAAAATGCAGTATACATTGGCATCCATTTTGGGTATAGAAAAATAAACGTAATACAGTAGAAAAGGTATATTAATTAGAGGATAAACTGGAGAAATTATAAGAGAAAACAAAAAATAAAGATATGTAAATGAGAGATAAAAACAGCTAGTATGGAAAAGAGAGCCAAGAATCTGTCTTATTAGTACTACTGAAGAAGGAAAGCTGAAACAATAATAAATGAAAATAGTCTTGACCTCACAAACAAAATCAATTTAACTGAGTGTGTATTCAATGTGTTTGATCCAAAATAATCAATAGGTACAAAAGTCCTGGCAATTAAAAATAAATTTTGACATAAAGAATTATCTAATCTTAAAAAAGTAAAGAGGCGACTGACAAAAACAAAACAAAAGATTGGCATTTCTTAGGCCTTTCTTTCACAATAAGGAACGCTATTCCAGCATCACAGCCTGAAGGGAAAAAAAAAAAAGGAATGCTAAAAGGTGATAAGAAATGTCTACAGAGGTGTGTAGAGATGAGGTCATTACCTATAAATTCAGGAAAACTGCTAATTTATGTGACATAGAAATGGAAGGGTATTCTGAGAAAGGCAAGAACTAAAAGAAAGTATGTCTCATGTATTCCTCCTGGAGGTTCCTTGAGAATGTCTACCAGAACATCGTAAAATGAGCCCAAACTAAGACCTTAGGACAAGTAGAAAGAAGGAAAGAACTGGAAATAAATACCGAAATACACACACAATTATTATAAATGTGGTTACAGGGACTGAATATAAAAATAAACTGAAAGGGATAATTATATTTTAAGTTGTTCAGTTAAAATTACTAGAAATGGGGATCGTTGAGGAAGCAAGAACATTAGACTCTTCATTTCATACAGAGTGGAGTAAGAAGTTAACGTACATTTTTAAATAAAATGATAAGTACGTTCTTCTAATTGTCTATGATCAACTTGCTAGCATGCTGCATTGCTGCAGAGAAGTCTGGAACTACCACTGCTAGAACCAACCACCTTCCTCACATGGTTCTGGGTTAGCTTTTGCCCAGGAGAGACACTCTTGGGAACTCTGGAAGGGGAAGTCATTGTTCTCCTGAGATAGCTGTGGCCAGAAAAGTGGGCAATCTGCAATTTCACAGTGGCTTCCCTGTGAGTCCCAAGCATCACCTGCTTCAGGCATTCTGGCCCAGATCTTGATAGTGGACTTGCTGGCCTTAGCATCCCTGAGTTTTCAAGGTTTGTGCCAACCCCTAGTTCTTGCACTAAACCTTCCATTCCTGGAATACCTGAACCACCATTTTCCTGACTGCATCCTAGCTGATATGTTTGAATTTGAGAATTAATTCGTACTATAATCAGCATTCATAGAATTTAAAGCAGGAAGTCTAGTTTACAAATCACTGTAGACGACAAAAAGCAAACAAAATACCACCCATATAGCAAAAGACAAAATAGAAAGCAAACAAAGACAACTTAAGGCATAAAGTAAGATGACAGAAGTGATACCAGGCATAAAAGTTATGTCAACTAATGTCAACACTTTTGTAAACCCCCTTTCATAACAAGCAGACTCTTGGTTGGAGTAAAAACAACAAAGTAATCCAGTGACTGCTCACCCAAGGTGACTTAAAATGAAGGTGAGATATTGAACACCAAAGGATGGGGCATGTATCAGGCAAATGTAAACAAAAAGGAAGCAAGGAAGGATTAAGGTCAGAAGGATTAAATAGAGTAATTAGAATTTTTTAAAATGTTTATTTTACACAACTAGTTAATGAATACATTCTCACTGTAAAAAGTTCAAACAATGTAGAATCAAATAGCGGTCAAGGTAAGCACTGCTAACATTTTGATGTTTATCTTTTGAGTGTTTTATCATCTATCTGTCAGCAGGTGTAGACTTCATAGCAAATCCAGAGGAACAAAAAAGGACTGTATTTTGCTCTATCTCTTTCTTAAAACCAAGAAAGTCTTTTCGAAAAGCTGCAACATACTTCTCATGTCTTGGCCCTATTACTTCCTAGGGAAATGTTATTATCATCATTGCTTTAGATTAATCATTTGGGGTGAATGGATGTTGGGAGGAAGGAGGGAACATCAAACACAATGATCACCACAAATACGCCGTTAACTTTCGAGTGTCTATTTACCTAAAACGTATTTACATATGGTGGTAGGTAAGAATCTAACTTTATTTGATGAATATCTATTTGAATACCATTTATTGATTCAGCCATTGTTTTGCTATTGATTTGAAAAGCCACCATTAATACACACACGTACATATGCACACAGGTATACACGTGTGGGTCTCTGGGCTCTCTTCTAGGTCACCCTATGTCTACTTCTGCACTAAAGTCTACTGTGTTTTGCTAAACAACATTTATTGTTTTTGTTTTCCAAAAAAATATTTGTTATTCTCACATGATTTCTCTCAAGAAATTATTGAAGCAGCTTGTCAGGATAAAAGAATAATCCTTTGTAATTTCAAATAGGATTTCATTAAGCATCTATTACTTTGCGAGAGGATCACCATCTTCACAATATCCTACCTCCCAATCCAGGGTTACTCAGGTCATTTTTTTATCTCTCTCAGAAAGACAACATTTTCTTCATGTTAGGTGACACATGTTTGTTATTAGGTATATTCGTCTGCTTGGGCTGCCATAACAAAATATCACGGACTGGGTGGCTTAAATCACAGAAATTGATTTCTCACAGTTACGGAGGCTGGGAAGTCCAAAACCAAGGCTCCAGCAGATTTGGTGTTTGGTGAGGGCCCACTTCCTGGGTCAGAGGTGGCTGTCTTCTCACTGTGTCCTCAAACAGTGGAAGGGGCAAAACACCTCTGTGGGCCTCTTTAATAAGGGCACTAATCTCATTGATGAGAACTCCAACTCTCCAAGGCCCCGCCTCCAATTACCATCCCACTGGGGATTAGGCTTCAACATATGAATTTGGGGGGATACAATTCAGCCCATGGCATTAGGTTCATCCTTGGTATTCCATAGTGTTTGAAGCTACTATGAGTGGAGAAAGAACTGTTCAGCAAAGCACGTTCACCAGGAGCCACAAGGAGGAATAAAACTTCATCTCTGCTTGCACCCTATTAAGTCCAGTTTATTTAATAAAGTTTCATTACAGATTTAGTCTCCAAAATGGCTATACAAGCGTACACATCCGCCAGCAGAGTTCCTGTTTTCACACTCCTTGTCCTCTCTTTCCTTTCTAAAATCTTTGCCATGCAAATGATGAATACTTGTGGTTTATTTGCACTCCCATTGCCCTGATCGACTAGTGAGAGTCAGCGCTTTTCTTATGTTAATGTTCCATTTGGTTCTTTTCTTTCTGTGCATTCCTTATTTATATCTTTTCCTGTTTCTCCACTGGGTTGCTGTCTCTCCTTATTAACTTGTAGATCTCTTTATATATTCAAGATACAAATATTTTGTAAGTTATATATGTGCCAATACTCTCCCATCCTGTGGCTTATCTTTTCACATTCTGAAAAATAATGTCTTTTGATATGCCAACACTTTTTATTTTGATGTAGCTTTATTTAGAACTCTTTTCCTCATGGTGTGACTTGTCAAGAAGTTCCTCCCTACTTCAAGGACATAGAAGATATTGTTATATATTTTCTTTTAATGGGTTTAAAGGTTTGTGTTTTACATTTGGGTCCTTAATCCTTCCAGAAATTACTTTGGATGAAGGATGAAATAGGAATTTCATTTAATTTTTTTTTTTTCACTTAGAAATCCAATAGTCCCAACGCCATCTGTTGACTATTCTGTCCTTCCTGCACTTACTGGTCATGTCACCTCTGTTGTATACCAAGTTTCCTTCTATCCATGTTTCAGCTCCCAGCCTCTCTGCTCTGTTCCACCAGTGTACTGGTCTCTTCATGCATCTAGAGGCCACTTTTCCTGTACCAGGGTTGATTGTGTGCCCATGCACACAAACGTATGTGTGTGTTGGCGGATGGGGGGGTGGTGCGGACAGGGCTGGGGTTGATTCTGAGGTAGAGTTTCAAGTCTGAAAGATTTTCTTGGCTATCAAAAGCCTGGTCCTTTTAAAGGAGATCTATGAGAAGGGTCACATGGACCAAGACCAGAATTGGGAAGCAAAACAGTCATACCCAGCAAGTTCCAGTAAGTATTCAGTGGCTCTAAAATTTCAGGAGTGCTGCTGCTCCAATACTATAACAACCTTGGTTTGCAAATGATGGCTTATACAAAGTAGGATTTGTTTGTCCCAGGAACAAGAAATCACTGGGTAGAGAGCCCAGGGCTGAGCCAGTGCTATAATACTGTCAGGGACCCACATTTTCTGTCTTGCTGCTCTGCCACCTGTAGATGTAGGCCTTCATCCTCATCCCGGGAACCTCATTGTCATAAGAGGGCTGCTGCTCCTCCAGGCCTCATGCCCATGTTATAGGAAGGAAGAAAAAGAAAAAGAAAGAAGGAAACTGTGACACCTTTGTTGGGAAAGCAGAAATTTTTCCAGAAATCCATCTCAGTAATCTGTTAATATCTCAATGGCCATGACTACCCTTAGGTGCAAAGGAATCTGGGAAGGTAAGAATTTCTATTAGGGTAAATTGTTGCATGGAACATTCTAAAGCAAGGGTTGACAAAGAATGGCCAAATCTGGCCTGCTGCCTATTTTTTGTAAATAAAGTTTTATTAGAACACAGTCACACACATTCATTCACACATTGTCTGTGGCTGCTTTTGCTACAATGGCAAAATTGGGTAGGTGCTGCAGAGACTATATGGCCACAAAGCCAAAAATATTTACTATGTAGTCCTTTACGGAAAAAGTTTGCAAAACCCTAATCTAAGCAAGAAGGGAGAAAGGATAGAAAAAGGCAATCGGTAAGTAAGAAAAAAAAAATCTGACATTATGTGGGCAGCCAGTAACCCTGAGGAATGACTCCCACATTAAAGAGAGCAAGTCGTCTAAATGTTCACGTCCCACAAAGAAAATGACAAGTATCAAACAAAAAGGAAAACCCTAATTAGAAAGGAAATTACTGGAATAAATACATTTTTATACGGTTTCCAGGCCCTGCTGGGAATCAGCCCTGATATCTGAAGGGCAATGGTTTAATCTTCCAACCTGATTATTTTCTCATCACTTTCTGCTCATTAGGACAGACAAGAGATCGCAGGTTTCGTAGGTCCCTCCTTGGGTTCTTTAGGAGGAAAGCAGTAAGGCGAGAAGGCTGTGTGAAGTAATCCCTGTGCTCTGTCCTCACCCTACAACGAAAGGGAAAGTTAACACTGCCTTGCAAGTTACACCAAGAGGAAATAGTTCTCACTGTATCTGTGAGAATGTGTGGTGGCGGCTGAAAAAGAGACCACAGGGTCCTGGGGAATGTGCCCTCTGAGCTTTTGTACAAGTCTTCGTGGCCACTGGTATTTTCGGTAAGGAACCCTACAACAATCTCACTCTGTCATACCTTTGACTTGCCTTGACTATGGAAGCTCAGCTCAAGTAAACTGGCAAATGAAGGGTGGTGATCTTCCTGGATCCTGAATAAGAAAAACAAACTCACATCCGGGACAAGGTAACACAAGATTCTCATGATAGTCTCTGGTTGATCTTGACCCAGTGAGTAGGCATAGCAGGAGAATGGGGCAATTCACCCCAGGCCACCACAGCTCAGGCTCTGTCTGCAGTGATTATCTGCAGTGACTGAGGTGGCAGCTCTTCATAACTCACGTTCCAGATGTCTAAGGTAGTGTTTGAAGACTGAGGCCAGCCACAGGTCCGAGGCCTACAGGGAATCCACCTTCCTTGTGGCTGCCAAAGGGATCCACTTTTAAATGCAAATCTGACAAGGGATGTGGATGGGTTTCATCTAGTGAGTGAACTGTGATCAATGTCGCTGCCCGGAGCACTCTATGAAGATGAGTAGTGAGTGTGCGTTTGGGTTCACGTCACTGATTTGAGAGAGATGCATGTGCAGGGAAGAAGTGTTGCCAAAGTACCAGGCATTCGGCACGATTGGCTACAGCATAGAGTCTTGACTTATCTATCACGTGGCTCCTGCCGACCTCTCCAGTGTCCTTGTAATCCAAATTTACCAAAGCATCCTTCAAAGTGAGCTCAACCCTAATCTTTCCTGTCACCCTTTTTCTGATTTATGTAGGCTTCCAGTTCTGTATCCCAGTAGCACCAAATATTTATCACAACAACCCCAAATTGACGTAATTGTCTGTTTTGCTTTTCCACTTTACCTACCAAACTGTTAAGTTTTAAGAGAAGCTATGTAAGCTCCATGTCCCCAGCACAACTCTTGGCACACAGTAGACACTGAGTAAGGTTTTGCTTTTTGGCCCAAATTCTCTTCCCAGGCAAATGGTGAGCTTTGCCTAGGGCAGGGATCAGAGCGAGGCAAGGCAAAGAAAGCATCACAGGAAAGGTGCTACTCTAGCTGAATTTTGAAGGACAAGAGGTAATCAGGTAGATAAAACAGGAGGATGAGCTTGCTGGGAAGAGAAAGCAGCATTTGCAAACGCATCAAGGCACGAAACAGTGAGATGTGTCCAGGAAGCTACAAGGAGCCCCATTAAGGAGGAACAAAGGCCCAAGAAGCAAGAAGTGGCAGGAGAGGCTGGTCTGGACAGATCATAGTCTCCTGAGCTAACCAAAGACACCAAACTTCCATCTTAAAGCCAAAGAGAACCACTCACAGTCTGTAGGCAGGGGAGCAGCATGGTGACATTTGAATTTAAGAAAGGTCACTCTGGCTGCAGAGTAAATGATAGCTTGTTTGGTAGAAAGGACTTTCTAGCCTCCATTACTGCTGATGAGAAAGAAGTCTTACGTTGGTCTGATTTTTATTCCTTTGTCTATGACTATTTCATTTCCTCAGAAGTTTTTTAATAACGTCTCTAGGTGTAGGTTTTTGGGTTTTGTCTTGCTTAGAGTTCACAGAGTCTTCCCATTCTAAGCCTCATATCTTCCTTCTTCTATGGAAAATGTTCTTGTACTATTTCTTTTTTAATCCTCCCCCCCACCTTGGTTTTTTTCTCTTCTCTCCTTCTGGGACTCATGGTGGTTGGGCATTGGGCCATTTGGATCAATTCCCTATGTTCCCTCGGTTTTCATTCATATTTGCTGTAATTTTAATGTTTATTAAATTTTAAGAGATTTTCTGGAATTTACCAACTTAACCTTTTTTTTTAATTTTTTAATTTTGGCAATCAATTCTTTTTTCATTTCTAAAATCTCATTCTCTCTTTGTTACTCTTTTCATAATGTTGTTCTTTTCATAATGTTTATTGCTCTTAAAATAACTATTTTATGGGTATAATATCATGTCAAATTTTTCCTGAAGATACCAATTAGAGTTTTCTTTTCAAAATAAGTTTTGTTCTGTTCTTAAGCACGTGTTTCCTCTGAAGCAAGTGTATTGGTGAGCCTTGGCCTTTCCTTTTCATGTCAAGTTCTTCAATGTCTGGCTGTATCCTTCCCAGTCCTCACAGGAAACTGATGACAAACTCAAACTGAGTATTCAAGGAGGGTTTAACGATGAGATTATTTATAAAGGTGTAAGGAGGGTTTAGGGAAACCAGCGAGGGATAAGGCAACGTCTTAGAGCTAGCAGTTGCTGGAAGCCACTGCCTTCCTTAGGCCAGAAAGGGCAGGAGGAGAGAGGCATTCCAGGAAGCCACGAAAGGTGGCTGCATAGGGAGAGCTGTGTGACGGGGGCTGTGGCCTCTCTTAGGGGGACATAGCCAATGCACAGCAACTCGGAAGGGATGGACCCAGGGAAACAAATACTCTGATCTCACTCTTCCCGCTTCCTCCCGTCTCCCACCGGTACTTTCCATTTGCCATTATTCAACAGGAAGCTGGAGGCAGGGAAGGCCACTGGTGCTGTCCTAACATGCCAGCCTCCCGGCTATGGAGCAGGGAGGAGAAGGGCAGAGAGTGGATCTGGAAAAACAGGCAGAAGGTGCCAGGCACGCAGTGATCCTTAGTTAGTTGTTTACACTCAAAGTTGAAACGATAGGAAACTAGAAGCTCTGGGGTACAAGAGCAGGACTTTTTAGTGATGCTCAGTGTTGACAGAGGTATCTGCTGATGCGATCTTTTTGGAAAGCAATTTGGCAGCATTAAGAGCTTTAAAACTGTTACAACTTTGATAGCCTTGATATATCAGTTCCTTCCCAAGGAATATATTTTAATGAAATCATCAGAGATGCACAGAAAGACTTATGCACGAGAATCTTCATTGCATTATTACTTACAATGGCAAAATTTTGAAAATAATGGTAACTACTAGCATTGGGGGGTTGGTTAAATAAATTATGGTGCATCTACAGGACAATGAAAACCATGTTCTAGATCTGTGTGGTCCAGTATGGTAGACACTAGCCACAAGTGGCTATTGAGCACTTTACATGTAGATAGTATGAATTGAAATGTGTTGTAAGTACAAAATATGCACTGGATTTTTGAAGACTTAGAACAAAATAAAGAATGGAAAATATCCTATGAATAATTTTTTATATTGATTACATGGTGAAATGATAACATTCTGGATATGTAGGTTAAATAAAATACATAGTTAAAATTGATTTGACCTGAGTTTTCTTATTTTGTAAATGCAGTTGATGGACAAGTTAAAATGTGGCTTATACTATGTATCTATTGGACAATACCATCCTCGATAACAATTACGAAATGGGAGAGAAAGCATGTTTTCAAACAATAAGCTGTGGCAGGATGTTCTGATGGTTTACTATTACAGCAAACCAGCATGTAAATGGATAATGGGGCAAACTGACACCAGTCAGGAAGTATTCCCACTCGAAATATATGACCTGAATCTAATCAGGAGAAAACATCAGACACACCCAAATTGAGGGACATTCTACAAAACACTAGCCTGTACTCTCCAAATATGTCAACATCATAAAAGACAAACAAAGATGAGAAACGGTTGTAGATTAAAGGAGTTTAAGGAGACCTAACAACAAAATGCCACATTTTAAAACTGTTGTAAAGGACATTCTTAGGATAATTGGCAAAATCTGAATATGGGCTGTACAGATAATCATATTCTCTTAATGTTACATTTCCTGATTTTAATCATCGTGCCATGGTTGAGCAAGAGAGTTCTGTTCATAGAAAATATACACCGAAGAATTTAGAGGAAAAGGATCACAATGTCTGCAACGTACTGTTAAATGGTTTGGCAAAAGTAACCGCAGGTCTATACGTGTATGTGTACACAGGTAGAATGAATATCCCTTGTCCAAAATGCTTGGAACCAGAAGTGCTTCAGATTTGGGATTTTTTTCCTGATTTTAGAATGTTTGCATTATATACCAGTAGAGCATCCCTGATCCAAACATCTGAAGTCTGAAATACACCAATGAGCATTTCCTTTGAGTGTTCGGATTTTGGAGCAATTTAGGATTTTGGATTTTTAATATTAGGGATACCCAACCTGTATATGTAAAGAGAGAAAGCAAGTAGGAACTCATTGAGCTCTTTTTGCATCTTTTTTATAAATTTGAAAATTTTTGAGAATAAAATGTGAAAAAAAATTCAAAGTACAAATTTTTTGAAAGCATATAAGAGGCAGCACTGTAGAAAGGCCTCATTCTTAAACAGCAGCACCTTTAGATCCAAGCAAAAGGTGCCCTTGCTCTTGGCCGTGTACTTTAGAGGGTCCCATTCTATCCTTCTCCAGCTTTGTCCCTTCCCCCCACCCCAGGTCTGCCACACAGTGTGTGGAATCTATAGGGCCAAAGGGTTGTGCCCACCCAGAGCCCACCTGCTCTAGAGCACGCTTTAATACCCAGAACCTTGGAATTCCCTGCCATATGACCCTGGGCCCACTTCTTGGCTTGTGTGTGTCCGCTGCCTAGGCCCACCCTCCTGAGAGTGGGACACACTGGTGGTATGCACACAGCTAGGCCTGAGGGACAGATGTTTGGAGAAGGGGGATTGCACAAAGCTTGGACCTGCAGGCCAGGGTGTCCACATGCATTCACAGGACACCCCTTCCAGTGCAGGATGGCGGTTGGAGTGAAAAGAGAAGGGAGCAGGCTGCAGGGCTGGGAGCCAGAGACCAGCTCTCCCAGCTACCTGTTCCGGCGTGGAACTCCGAGGAGCCTGGGACATCTAAATTCAAGCTGGGCCTTGTAGGTTGTTGTGAAGGTGTACTTAACTCAGAGGTTAAAACACATTTTATATAGTTTGCCAGCTTGATATATTAATATAACTTTGACGTACTTAGACATATGGTACGTGGGCCTTCAATTGTGTTCTCTCTCCAGGCCCCTGCTTAGGGGTGTTAGCAGGAGCAGGAAGCCTAGAGAAGCTGCCCACACAGGCCTGGCACTGCCATCCTCTCCTCCTTCTCATTCCCATTGTTTTCCCAAACAATGGAAAAAACAGAGCCCTGTGATGATCTGGGGAGATTGGTGGGAACCTGAACTGGACCCACGGGGAGGCTGAGATAACCCAGTCTGCCCCCAGGGAAAATAAACACTTTCTAAGAAAACCATTCCCAGGTGAGGACGGGTCACAGAGAGAACACAGCACTTTCTGTCTGGCGAGGATCTAATCTCCAGACTCACAACAGTGAAGATTATCTGGAAAACTCTTTTGAGGTGGACCTCCAGTCCTTCCAGCCTTACCTAATAGCCCCAGATTGGACTGGGGTGGGACCCATATAGCCCGATCCCCAGGGTGGGACCAAGCAGCCTTTGGGAAGATTCTCCAGTGCTAAGTACAGGCTCACCCACAACCCGAGAAAGCCCTCAAAGGGGCCCCCTGGGGTCCTGGACAGGTCCCTGGGAGCAGGGGGTCCTGCTGAATCAGTCCCTGGCACTGGCTCATGCCAGCAGCACTGCCCTTGGGAAAGCTCACACACTGTGCAAAGCTGACACTTCTCACTCTTCGCATGGTGGCTCCTTTTTACTGCTTAGGTCTTGGCTCAAATGCCACCTGCCCAGAAGCCTCCCTGACCACCCCAGTGAACCCCGAAACCTGCAACCCCAGCCCCACCCCAGTCATGTCTTCACCGTTTTTTATCACCTACATAGCTTTTAATACTTCTGAAATTATGTAGTTTATTTATTGCCTTACTTATGGTTAGTTTCCCCTTACGTAGAATATCCCTCTTATTAGAGCAGAGAACGTCACCTGAGTTACTTATTGCCATAGCCTTCCATCCAATGGCTGAAAAATAGCAGATGTTCATTAAATATTTGTTGAGTGAATAAAATGTGCACCTGTAATCTAGCCTGTCTCAAGCTTTCTTCCTGAATTTTCTCTCTGTAGGAGGCATAACCAGCAAACAACCCCACAGGGTTATGGAGCATGCACCCAAATAGCCTATAGCAAGCCAGAAATAAGTATTTTGTATTCTAAGAAGTCAGTGTTTTATTTTTCTGTCTCTGTGTAACAAGTTCCCGGAAACTTAATGGCTTAAAACGACACAAATGTACATCTCACGGTTTCCGTGGGTCAGGAGTTCAGAATGCTGCATCTGAGTCTTCTGCTCAGGGTCCCACAAAGGTGAAATGAAAGTGTCAGCTGGCTGTGTCCTCACCCAGGAGCTTGACTATCAAAAGATATGTTTCTAAGAATTCAGTTTCTTACGGTTTAGGACTGAGATCCTGCTGTTGTCTTGCTGGCTTTTGACTGGGGACTGCTCTTGCCTCCCAGAGGCCACTCTCAGGGCCTTGCCCTGTGTCCCTCTCACGCTCCACAATGGAGAAACCTCTGCGCCTTGAATATCACTTTGAATCTCTCTCTCTTGGCTTTCTGCAACCAGCTTCACTTTTAAAGGGCTCAGGTAACTATATCAGGCCACCCAGAGGGTCTCCCTAACTTAAGGTCAACTGTGCCCTGTAATATAGCCTAAACCCAGGAGTAAAATCCCACCCTAGTCACAGTTCCAAGGATCATTCAGAGGGGGCCAGGAAATCTCAGGGGACATCTTAGAATTCCACTGACCACACTCAAATGCATTCTTCTGTCTATTTCATTGTGCATTTATTTGCTGTGATAAAGATGTACAATTGTATTTATATGTAAACACAAATATATACTATATTATATATTTATACATATAATGTAATATAGGCAATCCCTGGGTTTCGGACAAGAACATGGATTTGCATGTGACCCAGATCCCTGAGGAAGAGCTCATGTGCTATAATAATAATAACAATCATAACAATACTATAATGGCTCGTATGTGGTAATGATAATCCTATAATAATAAGTTACAGAAACTATTGTGCTTTTTTAATTCAAACAAGCAAAACATAAAAGCAAAGTCATACAAAAAAGGTTAGATAGGAGATATTAAAAAAATAAAGTTACAAGTTCACACTCACCGAATGCTGCATCAGTGTCTTGCTCGCTGGCAGGGGCATGTTTGAGGCAGGAAGGCAGCGACATTAATCGGAAGATGACGGTGGAGATGGCGTCGGAGAGGATGGCGCAGGTGCTGGAGAATCAGGATTTGATTCTGTGGCTGGAGGAGGGGAGCTGTCCACTGAAGTAGGTTTCTTAAAACTGACTCTAGGGTCGTTTGCACACCTTTTTCTTTTTCTCATCATAAATGGCCTCACCGCAGCTGCTGTTCTCACCAACAGCACAGCAAACCTTTGTAAACCGTTCAGTGCTAGGCTCTTGCTCCTCAAGCTTAGCAAATCCTGCTTCAATGAGACAAAAGGCTTCAGCTAATTCTTTTGCCGTAAACTTTCTTGGCTCCGTGTCTTCTGAGTCTTCATGTTCTTGTGTTTCTATCAGCTGCTTCGCTATCTGTCTATGAGACTGGCCACTAGCTCGAAGATGCTGCGCCTACTAACGGCTTCCGCCACGCGGGTTTGTTCACGTGCAAGGAAGGAACAAGTTCCCAAATTATTAATTCAATTATTTAATTATAAAATGTCTTTATGAGGAGCCTTGGGAGCACATTCGTAAGTAATTAAATATTAAATATGTTTAAATAATTGTTTTTTAAATTTTTTTTCTTTATTGAAATATACTTTACATATCATGCCTTTACTCCATTTTAAGTGTACAATTAAGTGATTTTCAGTGAATTTACCGAGATGTACAGTTAATCACATAAATCAGTTTTAGAGGAATTCCTTTCCCCTATTAAGACCCCTAATTCTGCTCCCCAACTACTTTTCAAGCATGTCCTACCCCTCCACAGTGCCCCCCCACGTTGCTCAGACATGGGTTTACCCCCACCCCCCAAATCCCTAGTGATCACTCCCACCATTTGAGCACCATAGTGTTAATCAGTCAATACCAGTTTGATGGCGAGTACAAGTGGGGCCCATTCTTCGGATGCTGTGTCACCTCACTTTGAATAATGGGCTTAAGCTTAATCCAAGATAATATAAGCGGTGCTAGCTCACTGTCATTTCTTAAAATTGAGTAATATTCCATTGTGAACATATACCAAATTTTAGCAATCCACTCATGAATTGACGGGCGCTTGGGTTGTTTCCACGACCTAGCAATAGTGAATTGTGCTGCCATAAACATGCGGGTGCAGATGTCTTTATCATAGAATGTCTTATGCTCTTTTGGGTAGATGCCTAATAATGCTATTGCTGTATCAAATGGTAATTCTATTTTTAGCTCTTTGAGGAATCTCCAAATTCTTTTCCACAAAGGTTGCACCAATTTGCAGTCCCACCAGCAGTGTAAGAGTGTCCCTATCTCTCCACATCCCCGCCAGCATTTGTTGTTTTGGGATTTTTTGATAGAGGCCAATCTCACTGGGGTTAGGTGGTATCTCATTGTGGTTCTGATTTGCATTTCTCTAATGATTAGAGATGATGAACTTTTTAAATATGTTTTTTGGCCATTATTCTGTCTTCTTTGGAGAAATTTCTGTTCATCTCCTTTGCCCATGTATAAATGGGGTTGTTTGATTTTTTTCTTGTTAATTCTTTTGAGTTCTAGGTAGATTCTTGTTATCAGACCTTTGTCAGAGGATCCCATTTGTTTATTTTTGTTGCTGCATTGGTTGCTTTGGGGATCTTCTTCAGGAATTCTTTGCCTAGGCCAATGTCTGAAAGGGTCTTGCCTATATCCTCTTCTAGGATTCTTAAGGTTTCATGCCTTAAGTTTAGGTCTGTTAACCATCTTGAGTGAATTTTTGTAAGAGGTGAGAGATAGGGATCCAGATTCATTTTTCTGCATGTAGCTATCCAGTTTTCCCAGCACCATTTATTGAAAAGAGATTCTTTTCCCCAATGTACATTTTTGACTGGTTTAGCAAAGATTAGGTTACC